>JAQFYC010001162.1:0-38683 GCA_034694165.1 Tomocerus mixtus | reverse complement strand
TATGTGACCCATTTTTGTCTAACTTGTACTGGTGACCCGTTCTCCTATCCGTGCTACCCATCGAGTCCCCCTTAAGCATGTTTCAAATGTTTAAATCCTTTAGCTTAGGGTGTGTGATGTTTTGTGTGGGGTTGTCTGACAATTGTAGTAAATGATAGTGAGACCAAAACAGAGAAGACAAGTCAAGGCAAGATAGAAAATTGCAATCTTGGCCCTGGTCTTTGTATTTAAGATGTGGTATTGTATGGAAATTCATGGAGGCATTCTTATTGCGTACATAGTATAGGTACATACCAACCTAAGTAGATATAGTAGTAGAATGTAATGTACTAAAATACGGTATTGGCTTGCATGAATATACGTTAAGGTGAACTTACACTATTTGTAGGTGCGTTATATATTTTTAATATTAGATTTTTATTACCAGAATACTCTGTTTGAGATGCCATTCTGTTTTTCGTCCTTCATTTTTTCCGACACTTTTCTTCGGTTCTTTTTACACTGTCTGCCTGCTCTGGCCTGTCTAGTATACAGTCTACACTCCCCTGCGCTTTAGCTTCAAAATTTACATCGGAACAGCCTCTGATGTGAGATTACATGTTGTTTGCTGCCCATCCGTCATTCAACAGCTCCGCTAACCTGGCACTGTGAGTCTTCTTTTCACTTTCCTCTCCTTTGTTGATACATCATCCAGCATCCACGTGTACTTTATCATACTATCCTCCTTTACTCTTTACACGCAATTGAGAAATGAAATGTTGCTACTAAACCTATATACATTAGCTCAATTCATGTTACTGCTAGAGTTCATAATACTGCGCAATAATAAAAGGAACTATATATACTCATACTCTAATCTTCGTGGAAAAGGATAATATTTGTTGTATTAAATAATTCTTGTTCTGTACACATTTGATTTATTACTACATCTATGTACATAACATACATGATCCATTAATACTTTAATTTTCCCCATTAATTTCCCCAACACTTATGTAAGGTACCTGCACTTAATTTTTATGTTTGAACGTGCTTTGAGAAATATCAGAAATTATCTGTGTAGGTCTGATATTTTGCCCGTTTTATATTAGTATATTAAGTTTTCGATCTCCGTCCTTATTAAACCAAAATAAAAAGTTAAAGTTAAACAATAACAGCCAACTTTTGCTAAATGACTGCAAGTAATCTTTCATGTAGTCAATTACAATCTCTTTAATATTTCCCTCAAAATTAGAAGATGAAGGAAAGCAACACAATAATCTTAGTTATAACCTTTGTAGTTGCTTAAGTATTTATCTTAGCACAATCTGGTACTACTACCATTATACCAACAAAATAGGAGAAAGAATAGCAAAAGTTTCTGTTAGTAGTAGATAGTACTGTAATTGTTAACTTCTATAATAAAACAAGTAAAGACAGATGGGAAAGAATCCCGAAAGTTTTGCAGGATATAGGCAGAAGGGATTATTTGTGAACTGACAAAGCGTGACAGCCGGTAAGATTCCGAGACAACATTAACAATCTGCTATGATACTGATTCCTCACCTGATTACAAGTTCATTTTATTTATTACTGGTAATATGATTATTAAGACTAGCATAATACAGATAGGTAATAATAACTGTCAGAAAGAGAAGGCTACCAAAACTGATGCTAAACTTTCTTCCTTACTTTTCTGGTTAATAAAAATGCATGAAAAAGTATGTGTAGTACACAGTACTGTAGATACTCTGCGTCTAAATACACACAGTATCAGTACATTGTTAGTCCAACTACATTTACTTTCCTCTCGTACTTCGTTGTTGGTCTTGGTACTGTATGTACAGAACGTATTACATATGCAAATGCATACGATAGAATTAATGATGACTAACAGTTGAAATAGGACGAATGAAGAAAAAGTAAGTAAAAGTACACTCTGTTTATCTGCACTCATTCCTTTTTTGCCATTTCATTAGCGCCCATTTGTATTCCGTGTGAAAGACAAAGACACGAGGGCAATGAAATAAATGGAAATTGTTTGGGCTTTCCTAAGCTATGGGCAATTGGAATGAATTTGCTTTTGATTATTTGTGCTTGGTACTTATTATGTACCTATTTATTGTATGTGTGAAATTTTTATATCTGGATTGATATAATATGAATTATTTAATTTAATGTGTAATGATTGAAATGTCGAGCTTAATGTACGGCACATTCCTAAAACACACAGAGGGTAGGTTGTAAATGTCAGAACGTTCACTCACCTGGATTCAACCCACGTTTAATCATTTTGCTTCCATAAAGCTCTTAGAAAGCAAAATCAATTTAGTATGAATCTTGCTTCCATCATTTATACCTTTTCCCAATATTGAATTTTCCCAATTGAGTTAATTGGTTTCATATTAAAATAAACTAGTACATATAGGTCCATCATTTTGTCATAGTGCTTCCTTTTTTGACTTACAACCAGGTTAATAATCCAGTTAATATCATAGGAAGTTGAAATTTTCACAGTAAATATAGAGCATCGCATACGGTAGGTTCAAAGCTCATTAGCTTTGCTATACTTAAGTACATTAAATTATAATACAAAAGTCATTCCTATAAAAGGGTATACTGTAGTTATATACAATCAACATGCCCCACTAAAATGTAACTAACAATAACGTTTCTAAATAAAGTAAAAGACATGATTTTCCCATATATATATTTTCATTCAAATGTAAATTGCTCCTCTTTATTTTTAGTACTAGTAAATCTACTCTCTATCAATACTTAATCACCTTTCTCCTCCCATTATATTGCAATACGAGTAAATCCATGCGTTAAAATTGTTTAAATTGAAGCACACTATAAAATGGTATTCTAATGATGTGCTAGGTACGCATATTTATTATAATGGATTGAATTGGTAGTTTGTCTGGTGTTGCCAATTTAAATTGCCTTTTTCTGTATCTAGAGCATGAAAAAGGGAATGAAACTTTCAAGGTTTATTAAGGTTAGTACATGCAACACTACATATTTTCTTCTTCGCGGAATTTCTTACTCCAAATTTCATTAGTACATCAAACTTTGTATGGTCTCAATACTTAAAGAAGGGATTTATGGCTCGTAGAAATCATAATTGGATTCTTCCAACTGAGACTACAGACTAGAATGGTAAGGTATACGATCCTAATTACGGAGAAACTCAAGCAGCAGCTTAGATACTTATTTTACCTTTACCTTCTATGATAACTAAATTGTTCGCTTTGTACGCTATCTTGGTATGTATAATAGAAGTATGTCCGAATATATAAAAAGTAGTTCTGGGATACTTTTCAGGGTTTTATTACAGTCATCCAGTTATGGTCTTAATTTATCAGCTATCAATTTTCTAATTAAGATGGTGACTTTGCGAGGGCTACTAATACTGACTCTTTTTGAGATGTTCTTATGTTAGTAGCTAGAAATAGAATGATCATAGATTGAATCATTTTTTAAACTATAATCTCTGTAGGGAGATTATTATTACCTGCTCCACCTAATATTAGGACACTATTAATTAAGGCACTCTGGGTAAATAGGATAGGATGATAATTACAGTAAGAAAAGTCGTACCAGAGATTACATAAGTAAATAGTTCGCAATTTTGTAAGTAAATGTGTATATGTTTATAACCAAATAGGTATACCGTTTATAACTTATTCAGTCAATAAAAAATACGAAATTAATTTAGTTTTGTAGATAATTCTTCTGCCTTGACTAACATTGTGATAAATTAAACCATTTTCTGTAGACTACATTATATTACCTATTATTACATAATAAGACGCACTTGGTATGCTTACCTATAAAGATACTTATATGTTACTTAAATATAATTTAATATTGCTACATAGTTTATAAGGTAATACTTACAAATAATTATACTGGTCTCTTTCTATAAAGACACATAAATATGAAGGCTATCCCATCATAATGGCAATACCATGCTGGTAAGTAAGAGAAGGTCCTCTATTTGAATATGAAGGATTTTGCGAGCGCAATATCAAGTTAAGCCGAACAGAATGGATTAGATGGTCTGCATTAAAGTCGTTAATGACACGCTATAAAACTTTATCCAGGCATGTCATGCCAGGCGTCGCCTTTCATTCATTTCATTTCAGCTCATCTCAACTCAAGATCGTTTTCTTCCTTCACTTCACATCACTTGCATCCATTTCATGAGCTGAAAACATCTTCTCGCCCATACTATGTACTATACACACACAAATACTACACTACCTGCTTGCACAAAGAGTTCATGCCGAGCTGAACCTTAGCACTCGCACAATCAACTATAGCTAGCTCCACGAACATATAGAAGATACCTACAGATACATAGGTAACTAAAGGAAAGTAAAGTAAAGAGATATTTTGTCCATGTTATAGAGGTATACAATATTTCTAAAGGCAAAGGGACTTAATACGAAGTATACTTACCACTTGCTACGTAAGAAAGTAAGAAAATTGCAATTCGAAGAACTGGTTCTGGTTTGCTTACAGTTACTCCTCAGCTTATTCTTACGTAAAATAAGTCTAAAGATATAAACATATGGCAATGGCAACCGAGAGATGGTCTTATACTATTATAACATCATTATTAGCTATGTATGTACATATATAGCCCATCACATCATTTCCAGATTCCTTTCTTTAATACATACTACCTATGGATATGACGAATATGCACTTATCACTATCATTAGTGTCCGTCCTACTTTCCCTGTGTCTATCTAACATCTAGCTTATACTTTCTTCATTATTGTCAACAAGATTTACTGAGCTTTATATATAAATAGGTATTATATTAGGAGATTCTTAAAGTGAATCTAAAATTACTTTCTTACACTATTAAATATTTATTATTATGTACTGGCCTAATTCTAATTAAAAAAATAGGTAGATGATGTGACAAATTCAATTTATAGTGTGAGAAGTACATTTTTATGAGCGAATTCTGATATCATTTAATTTAAGTGAAGCATTGGTACAAATTGTGTTAATTCAGACAATGTAGGTTGTTTCCCTTTAAATTGAATATATTTGTTTTATTTCGGTGTGTATTGTACCAATGGTCTTTTTATATGAAGGTATGTTGTCCTTTAATGGGGACAGATCCATTGTTTGTGATATTATTACTTAGAGCCGACTAATGTTGGCTGTGTTGGAAGAAGTTGTCGTTGTAGTTGTATTTGTAGTAAGAGTAAGTAGCAGGGAGAGCAGGTACATATTATATTGTCGTCACACAGTTATTGATTATGACCTCGTAGCATTTTTCATGGCTTTGTCACACACACAACACTACGGAACAGAGAAGGGGAAATCACTTCTGTAAACATATTACAAAGAGCTTTCTTTTCCTTTTATTACGATACATAATACGCACTAGTAGCCTTTAATACTACAACTACTTTCTACATATGATGGCAAAGCAATATAAATAATCGTAAAAACCATAATAATAATCGTAACGGCAGCAGCAGAGATTTCGGCAATATTCTTCCTTGTCGAATGTCAGTCACCAGACTAAGTTTTCTCCTGGATGGAACATTACTCTACTCCCTACGCGCAGTGTTTCCTGTTCGGTAAAATAAAATTTCAATGAATATTCGATTCCTTCCTTTAACAATTTTACAACAAAAACCTATGGTAGTAAATGGTTTCTGTCTAATAAGATTACTGTAAGATCAGATCAGATAAAATATCCTAAAGACCTTACTTCCGTACAATAGTACATAGAATGAATGCAAAAATGTAATGCCCAACTATAATGTAGCCGCAGAGATTAATTTTTATAGGAAGGATATCTTTAAAAGAGGTTTAATGCAAACTGGAAACCCTGACTGACTGTGATATGATATGACAGTAGAATTCTACTTTAGATACTTATAATAAGGCACACACTTTAGACCCGTTGGATCCTGGACGTCCTTTATGACGGCAATGCCAATGCAATGGGAACTACTATGTATAGGTACAAAAGAACAGTAAAAGCAGATCCAGAGAAATTTTTCCATTAGATTTTCACAACTCCATCTCTATCCTCAGCTCTTTGTCCGTCCACTGCATACTTACTGTAGGAAAAATGGTATTTATATTGCTTAAGTCATAATATAAAATAGCTTGCGACACGACAAAAGTTTTCCTTCCAATGCAGTTGCAGTCCATTTGGTTCAGTTTACTGTAGATAACAATACATAACTAAAGTAAAGCATGTTTGCATTTGTTGGCGTATTGAAGGGTTGTCTAACCTAAGTTTCTTACTTGGGTACTCGCTAGCTGTATGTGTACATTGCATTACTTCTTTCGTTTTCAGTTCTGCTGTCCTATTATATTCTACGTACGTACATTATGTTGTATCCTCTCCCATTGTGTTTCGTTATAGGCAATTCGAGTTTTACTGTTGTGTCAGTTCTGTTGTTTTGTGCTTACTGTCACAGTAATCACACCATAATTTCCAAAAATATGACCATTACAATTGATATTGTCCCTTTTCTGCTACAAACAGAGTTTGATTTCAGCAAGTGAATACTGAACTGAAATAGAAAGCAGAATTAGAGCAGAAAGTTATACATTGTAATATGTATTGTATTCTAATAGCTGTAAACAGTACAAATATGTACTTATGTTAGTCTTAACTTGAATATTAAAATACTACGGTATTTACAGTAGAATAACATGAAAATACATTTAAAAGAAATCGAAGACCAGTGCAATGGCCATTGCTTGCACTAAATTAACTCATAGACGACATTCAAACAATTTAAATAACATTTATTATGTCTGTGGCTTTATAATGCAGATTTGACGATTCTGTAGTTGGATTCGTTCTATATAATAATGAATTGTCAAATATTAGTGGCAAAATGTAGGTTTGGGATTCATCACCCGATAATATTACATATCCTAAAACATCAATCAAATTGTATTAATTTCATTTTTCTTACTATGCTCACTAGTATTCCTTCCTAGATCCAGAATGCTAATATGATCTTTAAATAGCTATCCAAATATAAAAATCAATAAGTACACTAATAGAATTATAAGAATTTCAATATGACAGTAGCACTCTGATGAATCAACAATAGGCGATAAGCTTACAATTATTGCGATTCAAGATATGCTATGCTTCAACATGTAGTATAGTTTAGGGTGCCTATATGCATTAAAAGCATATTTGGTATAAGGAAGGGTTACATTGTAGATATCCTATATAAAATCAGTGTTTAAGTCCTACAGCTCCTATGTAGGTGTATAACCATTGTATTTGTAGACATGTACCTTTCAACTGTTACATACAATACTTATATGTTTTATATACCGTGTCGGCATCTAATACATAAAGCTTGAGCATAGAGCAATTTCCTGAGCTCTGAAAGCAATGCAAGGTGAAATCTTGTAAAAGTGAAAGCTTGCTTTTTAGCTTCACTCACATACCCCAAGGGGATAAAGAAATGGACTGAGAAACGATTTCAAACAAATATTGAAGGAGCTTGACGAAGAAGAAGAGTGCACGATGATGTAACGTTAGCTGCTCTACTATGCAGTAAAGTCAAAAGAATCTCTCGCTATTATTAACTGGTGGAATGTTGGAGTTGGAGTTGGAAGTGGAGGATCGGATGGTGGGTTTCCTTTCCTGATAGAGACACTACTTACTACTATCAGAACCGAACCAACAACCAATAATAGCACTATCTGTATGTACTCGGTACGTAGAAAGATCAAGATACTTACATATGTGTAGTTGACAATCTAGGAGATAGGAAATCGGGATATCCTCCTCTTATTTTGCAGCATGTACCAATTTTGAAAATTGTGGTTGGCAGTCGATACAATCTAAATGCTCCCTCCATCCCACATTACATTGAAAATGTCTCTGTGTGTGTGTAGCTTTGTAGTTCGGATACGAATTTACTAGGTATGCATGCCTTACTATATATAGAGGAAGCAAATGTATACAGTATTATGTAGTATGTATGTACTTATATGGGTAACATTGATTATTTGCGATAAAATGTCTAAGTAGAGAGTGAAGCGCAGACGGAACAAGTTTAAAAAAGTTTCTCCAGATATTTCAGTTTACGGTTGTCGTTTCTGCCTAAAGCCCAGTGTTTCAACACAAAAGCTTTTTAGCGAATACCTTCCATGATACTTTCTCTGATTGTAGCAACTTAAAACTTGAATTCTCTTTCATGCTGATTGAGTTTGATTTGCTGCAATAAAATATTTATAGGGCTCACTTTTTCAGGAAAAAGGATTCTTCCTCCTGCTCTTACTTAAAGGAGCGCCATACCATGCCGCCGCTGTGCATTGCTTCCCTTTGTACGTAGGTATGTATGTATATGTAGTATGTAGTATGTCTGCATGTAGCGACTAGCGACAAAGATTTCCAATAAAGAAATAGAATTTTCCTAGATTTTACACATTTTGAAATGAGACTAGTTTCAGGGGTAGTTATGATAAAAGCATGGATTTTTGTGCATAGAAAACCTTTTTACCACCACTTCTATTGTTAAACTTCCCTGAAAATGTATTAAAGAAAATACTTTCCCAGTGTAATGTTCCTATAAAACTGATTTTGTGAGCAATTTCTCTCGTAAACTCTCATAATATCAAACACTGTCCTTTTAGTGTCCCAACTGACATCTCTTATGCGAGAAAAGAGAGGTGTGTCTCCTCCGTTATGCATATTACACTCTTTACTACTAAATGGGATTATACCACATACACACATACTAACGTAAACCTACATAAGTATACCCTACTTACTCTTACTTAAAGCTTTATATACAAAACCTACATAAATAAATACTATACGTAGTACCAGTCGCTTTTACGGCCTCTACATATATTTCTTTATAGTACTCTTACATAAATAAGTAGGTTATGTACCCCCATCCAAGATATATGCAGCAACCACGTTAGCACGTTAGTAAAATGAGTATTTGTATACAAAAGCTCTCTTGAAATGAGCAAAAACCGTAAAATTCTTGATCGCCTGGCTATCCATTATTAAGCTGATACCCTTATATAATACTTATTTTGTTTTCCTTCAGCCCAGGGCCTCCAGCTTACAATAAGCTCCCCAGATTCCATATTTTAGTATAATCAATTATGATGATTTTCAATACACACTTAACTATTAATTATCCCATGAAGGTTGTAATAGGAATTAAGCCGGTGACAATTTTAATCATATAGTAATATATTTCTCTCTACATATTTGTTGTAGGTTATGCATGTTTATTTAATTCTTTTAACATTTACAATGTAAATGTGTATTGCAAATCGAAAGTTCATTTGGTAGGTACCGTATAGCCATGCAACTATGATTTAGTATAAAGAAATCCATAATTAAGCTAAATAGAATGTTTTCACACTCTGTGTGGCACGACATAACCAATATGGAGGAATGTAATCAAAAATCAAGAAACGTTCCCTTGCGTTGTCTATATGTAATACCTAATAAGGTGTCTCATTCTATTGTACCTACGAACCTACCCAAAACGAAGGTTAGAAAATGTTACAATGAGTCCGCGCTAAGTTAGATAACGTATTTCGGAAGGATAAATGAAGGAATGTGTGTATATATGGTAGTATAAGTGGTATGGTATCTGTATCTGTATTAGGTTTCCCACAATCAGCTCTATTACAATTACTTACGTGTGTGTGCGAGAGGAGATGTATGTACTCGGGCAAATTCTCTAGTTGTAGTGATTCCTGATGATTTCTGGGAGAGTTTTGGTTCTGGTTCTGGTTCTGGTTGTACTAGTAGCTATGTATAGTTATATGTATTTCTAGAACAAGGAAAGAAAATCCTAAAGCAGATTCGAGCCGAGAAGAGAGAGAGAGAGAGAGAGAGAGCAAGAAGCCGAAACTAATACTGTGCTGGAAGGGAAAAAGCAAAAAAAAATCAGATCTTTTGTTTCTCTCAAACACTAAGGGAGACAGTGGAGAGCGAAGAGCTAGGAAGAAGACTTCTTTCCTTATTCGCTTTCTCCAGTGACCTTTCCGTCCTTCCTTTTCTTGTCTTCTCTCTCCGTCTTCTTTTTCTGAGTCGTCTTCTTCCTCCTTTCTTTTCTTCTACATGCTTGCTTGCTTTCCACTTCAAATTCCTCCGAAAATCGCATTTCTCATCTAAGACGCTACTTTGCTCCTCTTTGTCGGATTTTTTGTTCTCTTTCCCTTCAACATTCAACATTGCACTGCATTCGAAGATTTTTCACGGTAGACTGTAACAAAATACATACATAGTAACTATCTGTATTTCTCTACTCAAACTATACCTAACAAGACACATACATTACCTCGTAATAACATACTACATGCCACATACACTACAAATATAACTTGACTAACATCACCAGTATACGTATTCTTGTGGTACAAATAATTCTAAAGCTTGAGTTAGTTGTCTACAATCCATGTAGCAATATATCCCGTTCCCATACTCATTCTCATACATGTAAATACGACTTAAATATATCAAATCACTTATTGTACATATATATCACACTTACTATAAAGTGTACCTATATGTACGGACTACAGAATTGTAAATGTAGACTAAAACTTATCTCTATTTTCAAACATAGATATGTTTGCAATATAATACGTGCATAAAACGGTACCTAAAGTAGTATATACTATGCTTATTTGTACAGTTGTGCTTTTCTATGTAGCAAAAGTAAGAGATTTTAAGTATACAAGGAGGCGAAACGACATTTGCAGAATATAAGACTTGAGCCAAGCCTCAGCTTCAACCGTCCACAAACGAGCAAACAAATTTCAAGGCGCAACAAGAGATGAAAAATGAAATCTCCGTCTCCATCACTCTCTGTCTGTACTTCACAATAATGCCCTTTATGCTAACAATAAGACTTCCCTGATTATATGGACTATTATTCTCTATGTTATATAGGTACCTACTACATACTATCCTACTTTACGGAGAATGTAGTAGAAACTTTTCAATTCAGACCAGCGTTGGAGTAATGTAGAGTATACAGTATAGTGCAGTACAGAATTGCATTAAACACTCAACTGGAGTCAACGGGATGTATGGACTGTGGAGAACGGATACAACTGAACATGAGCTTCTACAAATTACCGTTTTCTTCAATAATCTCCACTGCATTCTCCTTTCAACATATTATACAACAAACTCTCCTATTAGCACAAGAATAGGTTTAAGAACATACTACGTAAATAGTATAACTGTAGATAGTATGACTATTTACCTCCTGCTATTAAATACTATCTTAGTTCTTGAGCATTAAACCTTTCTTGGATAGTAACTTACTTAATACAAACAAATATCTCATTTCTTCTATGTATTTACAACCAACAAAATTTACTTTTACTTTTATGTAACAACTTACACAAGCTGAGTGAGCTCTACAAAATTTATGCTATTATTTTGAGATTGTAATCCTATATCTACCTATATAGTATGTAGTTAAGGATATGTAGAGGGTCCTTTACCTTAAAAGATATATAAATTTACAATCTAATGCTTCACAGCCCAACATGTTCAGTTCGCCAATGAACAGTAAAGTTTTGGTCTGGGCAGCGTTTGTTTGCATATCTGTACATACTTTCTTGAGTTGTATGTTTATAAGGCTCCCATAGTCCCAGTGGCACACTAGGAAGTGAAAATGATTTTAATCTTGATTCTACTTGAGAGGATTGAGTGAGTGAGTGTTAGTTAAGCAAAATAGAAAATCATAGAGCAGGCAATGTAATCTAATGTAATGTAATGTAAAGAAAGGGAAGGAGTTGAGTTGAACTAAACTACATACAATATTATCTGATAGAAAAGCAAACAGAAAACAGGACAAGATTGGATAGAGGAGTAGAATTGGATGCAACAATTTTACGGCCAATTTCCACAAGTTTTTATTTGCACGAAAGGAAAGAAAGAAAAGAACAGACAACATCACATCACAAGTACCAGAACAGATATACAGATAAAGAATATCTGTACAGATACCTACTACCTACAGGGATCCTGCAGAGAATCCACCCAAGTTAGAGTATTGAGTTGCACATTGCATTGGATTGGGTAAGATTGAAGTTAAGAGCTTTGTTGTGTTTACGGTATGGTAGATAGTAGTATACATGTCTATCCTATCTGTGTTATGTTATGTTATGTTGTTTGTAAGTAATAGACATTGAGTAGTGGTAGTGCAGTGGTATGGTATAGCGGTTTTGTGTGTGCTAACGCTAACCTAGCAGTTTTACTTCAGTTTACTTAAGGCTTTAGCTTAGCATTTCATTTCCAGTTCATCTTCTCTTATTTCAGTGCAGTGTGCAATCCTATTGTAGCTCTGGCTTGTTTTCTTCTGCACCTTACGTACTATATATGTATATTTCTATAATATCTACCTTACCTACATAATATGCATGTAGATGTAGTGCAGATAAGTATACAGTTGAAGTAACACATACTCTGCACAAACTATTGGTGGTTTGGTTTGGTTTGGTTCAGTTTCATTGCGTTTGGCTTTCCTTTTCGTTTGACTTGTCTGTCTGTGTAGAATTTCTTTTTCTTTTCTTCCCCTTCCTCTCCGTTTACAAATAGTTTAGTAATCATCAGCCTCTGCTCTGGTTCTGGTTCTGGTTCGGATATGAAAAGCCAAAGCAATCCACAAAACAGCACAACCAGACAGACAGACATCCTTTTATACGAGTTTCATTGTATTCTGCTTGAATGTATCTCCTTTGCTTGTTATGTTATGTTACTTTACGTAGCTACGACGCTTTCTCCGCATCTAACCGGTTGTCTTTTCTACTTAGATATGTATGTATGTACATAGGGGATACCCACTTGTATGTATTAAGGTAGTATCTATATTTTCTACCTAAACTCCAATATTTTACTTCAGAGTTTGTGATGTGACACTATAAACATACTCTACTCAGCTAAGAATGTGTATGATATTATATTCTTAAGGTTATGTAGCATGTATCAAAGTATCAACGCAAGTGGCAAGTGTAGCGTCTGTCTGTTCTGCTACTTACTTATTACTGTATGTTACATAACAGTAGTAAGTATGTATAGGTTTCCTTGCTTTACTTTACTTTAGGAGCTTTCTATACTTGTGTTGCCTTGGCTTGCCGTGACTTTATCCTAGTACTCCAATGTACTTTACTCTCCTCTCGATTTCTTTCATGCCGATGCTGATGATTGTGTTTGATTTATCTTGTCTTGCATTGGCTTTGGCTTTCCTCTCCTTCCAAGACTCAACTCGACCTCAATCCAACTGAAGAGATGCATTTCAACTTTTACTTGAGTTTAGTTCACTTCACTCTCTTTGCTTTCTCCCTACTTAAGCTCTCTAATATATAATGTGTATGTATTCTTTATTACAAAATATATCTGCCCTGTTTCCTTACTTGTGTAAGTATGTAAGTATGTAAGAGTTAAAGGCAGCTAGGCTACCGGGTACATCCATAGTTACTTCTACATGCCAGTGAAAGTCTACCTAAATACTACATACGTACATAATATGTACCAAGGAAACTAATACCAAAGAAATCTAATTCCCTCTTTACAATTCTATTCACTTGGACTTGGATAAGTTAGTAGACATGGTTGCCTTACTGTGCTGTGCCTGCCTACTTAAATAGTATATCTGTACCTAAAAGTAATGTAGTTGTATGTACTATTTGAAATACTTTGGTGGTAGGTAAGAGAGGATCTATTTTTAGATAATGATTTGTTTTGCTGTGTGTCTGTGTGTATGGGTATTCTAGATCGGATGAGATGCCATGCCACGGATACAATCCCTTTTCACAAATAAGGATACTGATATATTCTTTAGTAGCTACTAAGGCCTCTTGGAAATACAATTTGAAACTCCACAAAAACTCTTTCAAACAACTCCTGCTTTCCTTTTGTTAAATAGCTAACGTGCACTGATACTCTTTCAACAAAAAATTTATGCCTATCTCTTTCCCATATATCATCGCAGTTTTTATTCAAGGAGTAAGAACTTCTGTCGACTTAATTCAAAAAGTTTTTATAAATCGTGTACGATTGTGCTTGCTTATAGCAAGTGGTGTCCTGTAGTAAAAATCAAAATAATTACCTACAATAAACATCAAATCGTTGTGTATTAAGTTTCACTTTACATGTAGTAGAGTGAGTACATAGTTACATAATGGTTACAATACCTGACAGTAAAAAGTAATTGGGTATTTTGGGCTTTAGTTCCCTTTGTCCATAATCTCAAGACAGGCATTTTTGTATTTAGCAAAATGATTAGGAGCTTAGCTTCCATTAAATTCCATAAGATGCATCATGTATTAGGTTAGCATCTCATCCATAAAAAATGTCTAGTTTACTAGGGTTTATATTCTAAAAGCTGGTCGATAGCTCAAAATATAATTATTTATAATGCAAGTTATACTAATGGATATAATGCTACCTACTATATAAATACTATAGGTATATAGGATAGAAAAGCTGTAAGCAATAAGCGTCCATAGATATGTATCATGAATGGCATAACGAGGCTAGGCTTAGTCAACTAGGCGCAACATTTTTCCAGGGAAAATCAAAGTCATGCAATGCTAAGCATTCAAGCAGAGCCAAAGAAGCCGAATGCTATTCTCGTTTCACTTGAAATTCTTTCTTCTACGATTTCTTCCTTTTACACGACAATGATTTATATCATCACATGAAATACTATTTGTTAGTAGGTAACTTCCATTCTTCATCAAACGAACACTACACACACTAGGTTATGGGAAATAAGTATTACAAGTACTATAACTCTCGTTCTCACACAATACAATAGTATAACAATGCATCTTTCTATTTTGGTACAGTAAGTACATAACTACGTTGGTTTATAATAACATAACAAAAAAATACACGCTCCAGTATATGATGATATATATCAGTACGTAGTTATATTTGTATATTGTTAGTAAATATCTTATCCCTAAAGCTATGCACAACAGCATTTTTTCTCCTACACAGTCATAAACTAACCTCAAAACTGTCGATCACTTCAGAATTTTATTTCTGCAGTGTAGTTACATTGTGTGTGTATTGTATTTTAGTGTAATATTGTGGAATGCGCAATAGTTGTATGTAGTTGTATGTAATAAGAATAAGTTAGGTAGGTAGTACTTTAGGTACAACCTGACTTTGAGCAGGATCCTTCCCTGCACCTTCTTCTCCCATTTTATCACAAATACCTAGGATGAAAGGAGAAAATAGTTATGTGTGAGGAGTGAAAGGGAAAATGATTCTTTGACTTGTCATGTCATGTCTCGCTACTGTTAGCCCCTGTCATGTCTACTTATTGAGTGTAGGATAGCCTAGGAGGGGACATAAAGGATCCACACCACATAGCATGTAGTATTTCTACTAGAGTACTAACTTGGTTAGTGCTTCAACATGCAAAAATGCTTTTGTAGCCTACCAAGACATTTTCCATGCCACAAAACGCAGTAAAAGTTTTATGACACACACTGTCATCGAGAAACATACACAAGAGCGGTTTTTCATGCGGTGGCTTGGCTTCCTTTCCTTTGGCTTAGCTATAGGATACTTTTTCTCGCCTGTACGATTTTGTCCTTCTTCGTGCATGCATTGCATTGGTGTGGTGTGGCATTGCTTGTGTCTTGTCTTGTCATCACATCACATCACATCAGTTGGGTCCTTGGGTTTAGTTGACGTTCAAAGTCCTAACACCATCACATCACCCAAGCCAAACCGACACACTATAGTTTATGTAGTAAAGAGTATCATAATCAGCTTCGTACTGATATATCAACGCATTCATACTGTAGTAGGTTAGACTTAGACTTTAGCTTTAGGGTAAATCACACTACACTACTACACTACGATTACTATTACCCTACCACATTGATATTACGAAGGAATTTCTTTATAGCTGTATGTATTCTGTAGGTATTGTAAGCCAAGCCATGCCAGGAGCCAGGGAGGATAATATGAAAACTCTGTCTAGACCAAGAAGACCAACAAACATTTCTCCTGACTGCTTTCAATGACTTCCACTCACACAACTCGACTCGTTTCCTTTCCTCTATTCAGCTCTCTCACCACCTCGGATTATTCAAAGCGGAGTCACTTCAACTTAACTCAAACTCTAGCGAACCATTTCATTTCTTGTGTGTGGGATGTGGTCTGCTCTTCTGTAGTCGAGCCTACACTATAGTTTCCTTGCTTACACTTTACTTTTAACTATTTCTCTATTTCTATACGTAGTATGTAAGGTTTCAATACAAATGGTGTCTGTGCTCTGTTCTCTATGTAATATATGTATGTGCATTTGTACATGCATACTTTAAAGTGTTAGTATTGAATGGATGGGCGGATGGATGGATGCATACGTAGTGTGTATTTGTACTTTCACCATACATTCGTTCAATTCCATACTTACTTCACTTACTACGATATTTCGCTTTCTGCCGCAAATATTCTCTCCCTCTTTACTCTCTACCCTTTTAATACTTTCCTCCATATAAGTATGTACCAGCATACAAGTAGGAACTTAGGTAGTATTGACAATATATTATAATAGTACACACTGTAAGCATTGTATAAAGTAGACGATATGGTAGACTGGCATAGTTTGCTGTGTGAGTGAGTGAGTTGCTGACTGAATGTAAGTAAAGAGGATGAGACAAGTACATACAGATAGTTATAGTTCTTCATGTCATGTATATGTACAGATAGGAGAACTGAAATATATTGCATAAAATGTAGGATACGTAGTAGTACTTCACTCCACTTTACGGCTTCCTTTCACAATGACAGTCACAACGATAGGAATACGAATGGTGTACTTGTCTTTTCGAGTTCCTCGCTCCATTCCTTCTATTTCAGTATAGCCGGGCCAGAGTACTATTCTTTTTGCTATATGAGACAGATAATTCGAATAGTTTAGTATGTGAATATATACTAGAGTACAGTTGAAAGAATAATCTCACAGGGTTCTACATCCCACTGACTCTGCTGCTCTGTGTAAGTATTTAAATGTGTACGTACAATACTATACATAATATACCTGATTCATTTCAGGGTCATTTTACTATACTATTATAAATAGGCAGAATGAATTTTCGTCTCGGACACTATAACTAATTACAATACGCGTCTTGTGACGGTGATTCTTTCAAGTTGCAAGGCATAGCTACTTAAACTTTGTGAGATTGCATTCTACAGTTAATTAACAATGCCAATATCTACACCATTCTATTCTAGCGTGTAAGTAGCAATCTTTATTCGACAGATGCACATAATTGATAATTAATGAGGATAAAGTTTGACTAAGTCACGGAATCAATTAATATTTCGTTTGACTCCAGTTTTTTGGCAATTAAATCTATTGAGAAAAACTCATCACCTGAAATTTTGTTCCGGTTTCTATCTACTATCGAATGAAATTCTCTACATGATTTATTTAATTATTTCTTATCACTGCGACCATCCGAGTTTAATTAATACCTAATAGATTTCAAGAAATTAAGTTATAGTAGATTAAAATCATTCGAGAATGTTTGCAATAGAAATTCAGAATGGGAAAAGAATAATTACTTTTTATTTCTAAAACTAAAGATTAATCAATAGGAAAGTAATCGTTTTTCCATTACATATGATCTAATGACAAAGCACTGAATTAATTCAAAAAGCTAGAAAATTAGAATTATCAGCATCTTTAGAAGAATTGTCATTAAGATAGCCTTCCTTCTCTTTCTTTAGTCGTCAAGAAAGGAATGCTTAATCGTGTTTTAAAAGTCCATGTACGGTATAAGTTCCATAGAACTGACTTATACTAATTAATATTACTTATTGAAAGCTATTTTAGTGGATTTTTCAACTTCTACTAATTTAGTTCCTCCTTCTATTTATTTAAGTTAAACTGCTTTAGATTATATTACTTCTTTTACAAGTCGAAAGTTTTTATTCATCCCTTTGTAATGTGAACTTAGAGTCCCTGTTTAGATTGAGAGTTTAAATACTCGTAGTATAGCAATGCAAGCTGTATGTTCATGAATTCACATAGCCTGTGAATGTGTAGAGGTGTTCAGTTCAGAGAATCAAGTCAAGTTCAAAAGTATTAGTACATATTACCTACCCCGTTCTGGACAAGAAGGCAAAGACATAGTAAAGTAACAGACAGGATCCATCCACATTTCTAAAGCTAAAGCCGCATTCCACCACTAAGCGCACTCCATTTGTTTTATTGTCGTTTGTTCCCACATGTCCCAACATTGAGTAAGAGAGCAATTTATCCTTTCCGTGAACAGATCCTTCTTCAACACATACGTAAACGTAAACTTGGTTGGTGTATAGAGTACAACCAAACCACAGCCCAATACAACAATCCTACGTAACGTAACCTATGCAATATACAATCAAACTGGTATAGTAAGGCAAGGAATGGAAATATTTTCAATAGAGAAATCTACTACGGTGTGTACAGTCTTTGCTCACTGTTACTGCAATATAATAACAAAATACAGTACACCCAAGTTTGCCTTATTTCTACACGAAATCTATAAATCTATTGAGAATAGGAAAATAGGAAAGTAAACAGAGGAGCTCGACATTCACCATCTGTATTTTTTCTATTATACTGATTGTGAGTTTTCTTTCTATTCTTCTCGTTATTAAGAACAAACTGTCTCGTTTGTGTACAATTTGGAAAGAGAAATTTCAAACCGAGTCTATACATACCTCATGTATATTATTACAGGTTAGATATCACCCACAGCTCCTATCAACAGTCTATTGGCTAAGTATAGGTGCTTATGGTATGTATTATCTATACTTACTATTTATCTAAATATATCAGCTGTCAGCATTATGTAGTATTGTAGTATTTGTATAGAAACAGAAGAGTTGACTGCGTTCGCTCTACTATGCTAGGTTTTCGTAAGGTAGGGAGTAGGGAGCAACGTGTATTGATATTGCTACCATTTTGTTTGCAGTCAACTCAACTCAATCGAACAATGCCAATGTTAAATGTCTCCAGTAAGTATCCAAATATGTATACGCTAATGACATCTCATTTTTCTAAGCTTCTGAAAAGAGCTCCCTTTATCTCCACTCGCATTTGGTGTATAAAGGAAACCTAAGTCTCTATTTATGACAAGTAGATTGTAATTTAAAAGGGCTTACTCTTTTTCTCGTATCCCTTACATAGACATCGCGATCTTGTATTCCAACCCTAACATATCTAGTCTCGCTCCATTTTATTGTCCATTTCCATTATATGAACGGGAGTAAATCTATATGCAAATACTTATATAAACACCAGAAATCATTAGTTAAGTTACCCACGCTACTGCAGTATAGAATGTACATATGACAAAAGGATACGATTTTAATCTTTGTATCCTGTATTGGTGAAAGCTAAGAAAAGGATGTAAAAAGGCTGATTTCGTTTGCGTCATTCTTTTATTTTCTGTATGGTGTACAGGGTGTATTTCGGGAAAGAATATGTTCAATTCAAGCAAGATTGTAGCACAAAATAGTTTTAAAGAAAGAAGTTTTAATATTTGCAAAACAATTGCTTTATTCAATCTTATAGGAATTTAATTAGTTGTCTAATACTCGGCTTTGACATTTGCTTTGCAAATTGTGTGACGGAATTTGCTACAAAATAACCCCAAAAATATATTTAAATTGTTTTGGGCTACATGTTAGTTAAGAGTATGGAGCATTAAAAACAGTGTGGAATACATAGGAAATACCCTGTATTAATTTATATATGAAATGAAGCTAAGGATTAGTGGTTTGGTTATTATGTTAAACGTAATACAATGTATGGGATGCTGGATTTAAAATACAAAAGTATAAAAACAAAACCGTCAGAACGAAGTTGACTGGCTGGCTTTGGCTTAACTTAGCCAAGCTAAAGCTAACGATCAGCTCAACATAAGAGTTACTTAATTACATTTTATGCAAACGTTGTAAAATTGAGTAGATATGAAGCTTGACGCGACGTGTACATTCATCATCAAATTTTCTGACATGCGAAAAAAGAAAAATCTGCAGATTTTCTTGCTTCACTGCTCCTCTCCCTCCATCATCAACTTGAATTTTGTCGTGCTTGTTTCTCATACTTCTATTTTATTCCAAGGCACAACCACCCATGTATTACACAACAGCTAACACCAACAGTGAGAGTATTATCTGCCTGCCTGGCGTAATACTCCATTACGATTACTATTAACAAACAAGATACAGAACAGACTATAGTGCTATCAACCAGTAAAACCAGAATCCATTAGCCATACTACACTCCACAATCCTGACACTGTACTATATACACATATAGATCGGTGTATTATACTAGTACCTTAGTAATATCGTAAGTATGCCAGTAAATATTTATTTAGGCACACAGCGCAGTGTTGGTAAAGCAAACATGAGCTTACCAGATACTTATACTTATAAATATGTTCTATAGAGTAGTAAGTATAGTTAAAGGAAAATTTTCACTGTATGCGACCTTAAGAATTTTCTCTCACTTTCTTTGGATACCTAAAATTATTTGGAATAATATGGAATGCCTTAGTGTATGTACATAATGCAGAAGCATTTTATATACCTATACATATTACAATCGCGATTAACCATATTAAACTAGTAGTTACTTTCGTGGTGCATCGTTACATGATATAATATAAAGACATGTACCGAAGAATGAATGGCATCCATGAAAATTTATATTCATGAATAACGCACACATGATGGATGCATGATATATGTGTGGCATAGACCGGTAAAATAGATCATCACATCTTATCTATACAGAAGGGGAGCAGAGGAACAGCAAACAAAACTAAAAAATATCTACGAGTCTCCTACATTACATACATTTACATTAATACTGATACTGTATCATAAAATAGTATTAGGTGCACTTACTACTATCAAACATGCTACTTATTATTATACGAATGTGTGTCCTGTATATGTATACACCAGTAACACCAGGAACGCTTTAGAAATGCGGGGTTTGTTGTACTCCTTCAAAGAAGCATACTGTTACAACGATTACAGTGCTGAAACATTCAATTTGTGAAATATCGTACTGAGAACATTATGTGAGATAGAATATACAGAACAAACATTAGCTAGATGCAACAATTATTTCTGTGATGTTCTTAAGTAACAAGAGATTCAATAGGGATGTTGGATTTCGTTCTCGTTAGCGTAGTAAGTATAAACTAATAAGTCCAAATGTCAGTTTGAGATGCATTGCACAGGATGATTTACTAATTAAGGTGTCTCAGAGATCATAAAACGAAACCTGTTCATCCTATCATCATATTCCCTTCATCACCTACTGCAATGTACAAAGGAGATATAGTCAGACGCTTCTCTGTCTCTTTCTCTCTCGTATGGAGAATTTCATTCAATCATTTCACTTTCATCTCCAGCATATTTAAGCGTGCAGCGTAATATAATCTCTAATAAACAGTGATATCATCCAACTTTCTCCTTGATCTATGTAAGTACATACAGTCATCAAGAAGAGAAAGAGCAGTAACAGTACGCGGCACGAATTTAGCTCACTGCTGGAAAGTTTTACTCTCTCTTATCGCAGTAAATATTAATATACTGCACAATCCTATGTACTAGTAATACCCTAATACATATTAGGTAACTACCTACACAGATTCTTGGAACTTGTCGATGTCGATAGTATGTACATACCTACTTTACTAGTTTGGTTGATGTAATTTTAGTCCTGTTTCACTACAGTAATGGAGATCGTGTTATTAGAAACGAACCTGCTCTTCGGATGTTTAACTTGAAATTATGTTGTTTTACGATTAGTAATTTCGTCGGAATAATAACTTTATGTTAGGATCGAAATCGAGTGGAAACATGTGCACCGCAGCCCTTAAGTGCAGGAGATGTTGCTACTAAACTAACAATAAGCAATTCTAATCTGATTGTTAGTAATCAACATGAAACCTTTTATTACATCGCGTAGCCATTCAAATCGCTACAACTGCTTACTAATCTTAGGGAGTTATTAAGATCATCTAGGTTACCCTTCAAATGCTAATAATCTCACAGATGAACAAACTAGTAAAGTAGATGGACTCAAGGATTCCTCCGCTAATAAAAAAGCTAGTAAAGGTAGCACAAGTATTTATGTTTAACCCTCATTTCTGTGAACAATTTTGTTTTCAAACTGCATTTGGTAGAATTCAAAAATTATATAAGAAATAACTCAATTAGGGAGCATAGAGAGATCCAAAGGATCAAAGTTGTGTTTAGGGGTTCACAATTCATGCATATTGTTTACTCCAACATGGTTTTGTTAATTAGGTACGAACTGAATGAAATATCAATGGAAATTATAGTAGTCTATCTACATATCGAAAAGTTAAAATAATAACAATGAAAACACTTTTTCTAGAATAACCTAACTATCCAATTCTGTTGATTATAATTAGCCAATTAAAAAATTGGCATGGCTTACCATTGCACCAGCTTATTTAACGATATTTTTATATAGAATGTACTATCCCGAGTTACTGTGCAATATTAGTTGCCGAGATTTTAATTTTCTTCGTAATTAAAATAATATTATTATCATCTAGAACCGTGGACATCGACTAACAGTGAATAGTAGTATGTAGAAGGCTTCCGCAATCCAATCCATAACACAATGAATACAATGCAAATGGAGTGAGGTGTAATTGAATACATACTTTAGTTAAATATACGTGAACCGACGGAATAGGCTTATAGGAAGTGTGTAAAGCCCATGAATTGGTACTACATGCCATGATATGTGTTGTGTTGTAATAGCCCCTTTGTTGGTATGCTACGCATTAATTTTCTCTCATAACAATAATTCCAGCATGTCAACTCATTTCCCCTGAATTCTTCCCATTCCATTTCGTATTTTATTTGCACAAGAAAATACACATTATGGAATAGGGAATGAGTCTCTAGCATAACTGCCATATTATATGAATACGTACGTACTTAACTTAGGTATGCATGTGTAATATATTTATTTAGGAGTATACATACATAGTGTAGTACCTTGTCCCTACTCCCTACCTATTCATCTGCTCTGGCCTGGCCTGCTCTGTCCTGGCCCTGGAAGCATTGCTGCAATGTAAATGCAAAGTGCAAAGTATGTAAGTAATGTATAGGTAGGAAAGTTAGGTACTTGTTTTTCGAGATTCATTAGTTTCGTTTCGTAGCATTCATGGCGTCAAATACTCAACTCACGATCAACCACTCATCGTCAGCCAAGCATCAGAGAACAGCAACGTTGTTTAGCCCTCGCCTTGCCTGCAATGAATGCATTTCGGCTCCACAATATTCCTTACTTGATGTTTCAGACTAAATGATGCATAAAAGATTGTGAAGACAACCAATTACTCTTGTAAGGCAATATGAATAGCTGTAATATAATGTAATGTAGTTAAATACTTATGGCACATACATTTATACTTACATATCATTTCATTACGTATTACGCCTATGTACTTAACTGGTAGTTTTCGGTCTGCTGCACACAGAAAGCCATAGACATAAATGTATGTGAAAGTATTTACACCAGACCTCCTAGTACACATTTGTGTTTTAAAATGTCATTAAATGTTAACCTTATTAAGATTGGACTTTATTTTAATTTTGCGTTTTAGAAGCTTTGTTCGTGTATCTACAGTATATACAGCATAATGAGAATGGTGACTGTATAATTGTATGTAGGGTAATTATAGTAATGCATCCAAATGCCCAATTAATTTACACATCTTATGTATGTTAAAAGTATAATATAAATATTGTGTTTGTAGTAAAAAAGGATTATTGTGTGTGATAGCATAGTTATAATTTTTAAAAAAAATTTTGCTTCACATATTATATAGAGCAAACATATTTTATATTTATGAGCAGGTGGAACTGCACAGTGTATCTACTGGAATCAAATTCAGCAGATACTACGTATGACTAGCAATGATGATAAGGAGTAGCCAGTGTATATTTGTATAAAATAAAATGGAGAGGGAAAGGAAGGACGGAAACTACAAGGCAAGGGACTCTTGTCACAAATTACGAGGAACTTGATGAAAACCGAGTTGGAGTGTCATGTCGGCTGAAATGGATTGTCACCCGACTTCCATTCAATGAATTCAGAATGAATGAATGAATCCAATGAGTCTTTGGAGTGGCTCCTGCTTCATTTACAAATGACTACGAGATTGCCTTGCCTATCTCACTGCCTCCCTTTCCTCTTCAATGTCCTTCCAGTTGTTTGCCTGCCGGTTTTCCATCCGCGACCGTTTTCCATTCCCATCATCCATCTTTCTCCACACTTCCTAATTTGCATCCATTTCAAAATCATATACCAAATTCGTTATACTACGTATTTATGAGGGATAGTTAGTTGATACATACATAGTACTACTAGTATATATGTACAATATTGTACAGCAACAAACAGCACATATCCCTCACCTCAGTGTATTCATTCGTAATAGTATAATACTAATACACGATTGAAGAACATTACGTCAGTACAATTGTTTATATTTTGTACTACAAACATGTATTTACTAATACTTAAGTATTTGTTGTTACTTAAATATTTACAAGAATCTTATTCAAAGCCCATCCAGCAGAAAACATATATCTTAAAGGTGAAAGGGATGATTTCATAAAACCAATTACCATAAAAAACTTGCATGGATATTATTAACTCTGAAAAATGCAAGCTGTGAATTTGAATAGACTTTACATGCATACCTCCGAGAATCGGACACTAAAATTGCGTAGTATATTATTATCTTCATGAATGAAGTCTACGGCCACTACTTTTGGCAAATATGCATATTTGCCAAAAGTTGGCATGAAAATGTAAGCAGACTGCTGAATTTTGGTGGCCGCGATTTTGAGCAAGATGCGTAGGGGCGGATTAACATAGAAAATATTAACATATTAATTTTAATCCTACTTTTTCATTTGTGAAACCAATTAACTTTATTAAACTATCGTAAATATAAGATTCAATATTCCTTTAATAGATACAGTTAATTTTTGATTTATTTACACACACAGATCACACAAAAGGGGTATACTGTATAAAACGGGATTCTGTCATCGTTCGATTGGTACAATATTATTTTAACCTAACTTTTGATAGCAATTCACATAATTTGATAGCAGTTTGAGCTACAGTCTTGATAAAATATTTGCTTATGTTTACTTTTGCGGCATATGCATGCGATGCACACAACTTATTAATACGCACATATATCTGTAGTACACCAAATGAAGCACTATTAATTCAGTTTTACAAATAATGGGTAAGCGTATGTACGAGATTGAGAAACTTTCAGTAAAGCAATAATTAAATTAAATGCATAAGAACAATGCAATTCAGTTTTGACGGATAATGTATTGAAATATAATACAACTAAATTCATGGTTGAATGACATGATTCTCTATTTCGTGAGTAAATACTAATACAAAAGGCTACATGTGCGATTGGGTTGGGTAAGCTTGGTTTCCTTTTCGCATTAATTTGCATCAGTTACTTTCCCTCTTCATTATTCTCATAACAATGCACTCAGCTCATAAAATGTTCTTCGAATTCCTTTTAAACTACCTTTTCCTTATAATATAATTATTCCAATTCAGCAAATGTAAGGCTACCTAACATAAATATGGCATTTCTGTGTCTGTTGTACCACTAATGCATTTTGTTGTGTTGTTTTACCGCATCAGCTTGAACCGATAATGCTTTGGCAGATACTATTATTTCTGCTCTTTACATATTGACACCAACACCAACTGTAAGTAAACAGAACCAGCAGCATGCATTTATGGTAACGTAATTTTTGTTGGTATGTATTAGTAGTTTCGGCCATTTCCATTTGTAAATTCTGCTTTGAGTACAATGAACAATTAAATTTACCATGTGAGTATACTAATTGTGCTTTTACCCGTCTCATTTGCAGACCCGTAATGTGTACCACTCTGAACTGAGTTAAGTGCATTACTTACAAACATAATGTACATGTTTGGTTAATTGGAAGAAAGTGGCTTCCGTCAAAGCTAAAGGAATTTGCCAAACTCCTTTAGCATGTGTTGCATAAACACAGTGAGTACGATGCGACGATGCGAGAGAACAAAGTTCAAAACAAGCAATTCTCTTATAAATTTGAAAACAAAATTAAATGTGGTTAATTGTTTAGTAATTTGATTTCGTAGTCGTGGTCGTGGCCCAATTGAAAACACAAGGAACAAGAAAGAGCATGTGTAACATACTGATGTGATGCGGTTAAGCGTAGGTAGTGACATCATAATATGCTAATGATATTAAAGATTGAGTGAAGAAACTGTTTGCTTGTGAAATGGAAATTCGTATTATTCTTTAGACGTTAAGTGAATTACCATGCTTGCTAAACGTATAAAAACTCATCATGATTCTTATAGGATAGTTAGATTTCTTAAAATGGGTGTAGGTACTCAGTGTACTGTAAGGTAAGGTGATATCTACAATCTATATGTATGTGTATCTGCATTCGTTGTGTGATAGGGTTAAACTTTTAGTTTCGGTTTTCACTTCGTTGTACCGCATTGTGAATAGGCACAGACTATTGCAGATGCCAAATACCACAGTCAGGCTTTTGTTCTTGTATATGTAAAGTGTACAAGGCATAACAAGTACCATTATAAAGGGAATACCCATTCCAGTGTTTTATATTCTGAGGAAGGAGTTCAGTTGAGTTGACTTAGAGGTTAGTTACATTAGGCACATTGAAAGAGAAGAGCAAGAGAGCGATAAAAATATGAGAGAGCAAGGCATAAGTAATGTATTGCCACAGGGGAATATTGAAATGGTTTGAGTTGTGCTGATATTAGTTGATGTAGAACTTGTCATTTTTCATTCTGACAGAAAACCGAGTAAAGGGCTACGCTTATACGCTTAGTAGCCTAGGCACTCCACTTTCACAGTTCTTACTTACTAATGTACGCATAGAAGTTGTCTATGTACTATACTATATCTGCATACAAAATGCCTATCGGCCTTTTCTCCTCCACATATCTCCTTATTCGATTATGCCTTATACGTATTGCAAAACTTGAAAATTTCTTGGTTTCCTTCCCCTCGGATGTTCGCCGTAACTACACATAATATGGGACAAAGTCAACTTAAATAACTTTTAATATAGAACATGCTTCTTCCTACCTTTCTTTCCAGTTTCTTTCTTGAAGGGAAACCATTCGAAAACAAAGTCAATACCAAAGAAAAACTAAATTGACACTTTTGTTGGTTTGAAATTGTATCGGAATTGCTTTCCCTTGTTGCTTCATAAATGCTTACAGTACAGTGTAATAATTACTGTATTATGCATTAGCACAGACATCAAATGAGTGCTCACAAAATAGAATATAATGTGTAAGCTGAAACAATCTATTTGTGACCCTGACTTAAAAATTCCTTAGTAAAATATCATCCTTCTTGTCCTTGACTTTTCTAATGAAATAATATTTTTCTACTCTACGTACAATACAAGCTCTATATACAAAGCAGTGTTAGATGGACTTAATTAGAGCGCATTATTGTACAGTAAATGTAGTTCTTTAATAATCCAACTTAGTACAAGGAGTCAAACCAAAGTCATGTCAAGATGAGAAAGGACAATCCCATTTTTGTGTTTGTGGTATATTTGTAGTGGCTATATACGAGATCTTTAGGTTATGGCTACATTTGCACCATATCTGCACTCATCCATTAAACAGTCATACTATACCAAGTGCTTTCAGTTTAGACAAGGTGTAATAAAATATTTCTATGAAGCGTGTCTTAATACAGATCATATTAGAACGTATTCCTTGCTAGTTACCTATCAACTATTTGTATGTACCGATATATATGACATGACAAGATATGAGTTCTTACTTATCGTTAAGTTACGTTAGTTAGCCTACTGCACTGCTGTACGAATGTTAATATATTTGAGCTGAGCTGCGATGTATGAAGTATAAATTGGTAGAGGTCGGACAACAAAAGAGAAAGCGAAGGACAACATATTTTTTACGAGTAGGTATTAATTTTACGTAGGCACGTATATGAATGCATAAAGTTTCCTACTTTTACACACTAGCTGCAACCTACTCAAGCAAAAATACCTTGACAAGCCGAAGCAAGCCATCTAACATAACGCAAGTTAACTCTAGAAATAATATAGTACATTAGGTAGGTACAGTAGATAGGTATGTATGTACATCTGTACACCTAATAATGTAACTAGGTCTATTATGTTCCCTTCTATAGGAATTAAGTATTACTCTCATGTTAGTATACGATAAGGGGACTACTAGAGTAAATAAAGTAAGGCTACTTTCCATTTGCTTTCTCTTTGTCCCTATTGTGTGTTTTCCTTTCCTTCAGGGAATTAGTATCATGTCAAAGCCCAAGTTCATTAAATTTAATCTTGATGAAAGCCAAACATCCAACTGAAGTAACCAAAGGCTTAGCTAAGACACACAGCCCAGAATAAACCATACACTCCACTTGGTATATATCTGTAGATACTCTGTAGTTTGCACTATACTAGGTGGGCACCTATATTTATATTACTAAATACTTATAGGAACCGCTTCTTATGACTGCCTCTAGCTATGCCATACGTCACAGATGAAAATTACCTTGAAATAGAGCAGGGGACTTACACTATGTATACTTCACAAGAGTACAACAATACCACCGCCTTCCCGTCCTACTTAAATAATGTCGTGTACAGATACATTTTCATACTACTTGCGTAGCTTACCATGTAAAGGAAATCTTCAAAGACACCAAATCAACCACACTATTGTTAATGTAGAAAGGTAAAACGTTTGAATTTATACAGCTGTAACTAACTTATTGTGGTGTTTAAACATTTACAAATATTACACCCTAAGCCTACTACATACTATATTATTATTACGTAGTGGGTAGTACAAATATAACTAAGGTGCAGTTACATTTGCAACTTACACTCAATCCAAGTGTTATGTAATCCAATTTACTCAAACAGAAAATTATGACTATCATAATTATAAAGCAAACATAAAAGCATTTCTGGCATTGCCAAAGGTCAAAGGTAAAAAGGCTAATAATAGCGAATTTAATGGCACATGAGTTTATTTACTAAGAAATGCTTCTGAAAATGTTGATTGAGTATGTAGTAGCTGTATTAACCTTTTATATAACGGGACTTTACATAAATATAGGTAAAAACTGGTTTTGGTATACGTAAGTACAGTTAAATCGAATTTTACAAATAGAACATAAAGTTAAACATAAAAATTGTAGTAGTTCTATTAGCAACCTTCTGAAAGAATTGCAACATTTAAATTAATAATCACGTACAATATTTTTCTATAGATTTTTCCGCTTCCTTCACTGTGACTGTTTGCTGTTACTATAAAATTGCTGTTTACAATTGTGTCTTTTTGACAATTTAATAAAACTTAACTACTTATTGTCAAAAATTACAACTATTAAGCCATTATATTAAGTAATTGCGTCAATTTATGTAAATAACTGTAGCTTTATTCTTTAAATAATAAATAGTAAACCAATTATTATTTGATTATTGTGGTAATATTAATTATAATGGTATTATACACAATTTCTTGGTAACTACATTTGCATTTCTTCGTTAGGGTCACTTCAAATCGCAATCGACGGTCCTGGAAGGGTAAAATAAAACATTTATAAGCGTATTAACATTATAATACTTATATTCTACGTATCTAATCTACATTACATACATTAGTCATTCAAAATTTGAAAAGATATTTAGTTTAGAAGGAAAAAAATTTATTACGAAGGGTCTGCGCAAGTCAGTCGACTTTGATCCCATAACAAAGGTCGGGGACAGTATTGAAGAAAGCCACCTGGTTCCATGCACATGTAATACGTGTTGCAAGAAATTCCCGGAATATATTGAGGGCTACCGTTGAACGGTGGACACTCAGGGCCCGGGACAGGATCCGAAGCTTTTGAGAAAAGATAGTAAATATTAGTGATATGATGATATTTCGCACATTGCTCATATACTAATACATATAACTTACCCATGGCCTCAGCAACCCACTCCTTGAAGTAAGAACTGTTTACGTACACATCAAAAGGCTGTAATAAATTGTAAATATTTTTATTTTTTACTGTTGCACTAAAAACAGAAAACCAACGGGAATCTAGAAATGAACGCATGCACAAAATTAACGGTGTAATATTTTCCAAAAGTTGTATAAAAGGGTAGCGAATACTCCCATGAAGCAACTGAGGGGGATATTGGGGCCGCCCCTGGAGCACTGCCCGCCACTTAGGAAAAGTGGGGCGTCCGGGACACTAAGTATACAGGGTTGGGGAACTCCAAAATGTTATCCATGGGGAACTAATGGTGCGTTCTGATTGGCATTTGACAATCCAATTTTCGAATTTGGAAATTGTGCCCCCATATGGAGAAAATCAACGAGTGTGGGATATCCATGTAAGAAATATTCAACCCAAATGACCCTGGTTAGAGAAAGTTAGAGAAATTACAAACAGAATTTCCTGTAATTATTATTAATTCGAATTTCCAATTGCGTATTCCCAAATAGTATCAGCTAGGCCAGCGAGGCAGCTAGTGCGAATACTCATTAGCCTGAATTAATGCCAATTTTCGCAATATTCTACTTTGCAATATCGTTGATCCCATATTTTATTTATGAATTAATCTTACAATTTGCGCTAGAGTATGGGAGGGCATTCCGAACAAGTAGTTTGTTCCGTTGACATTTCCGGTGAGTGGGCCGCCCCAGTCTGCGGTGGACCAACCATGTGTAGCATCTCCAGCACAGAACATGTCCTCTCCGATGGGATAATTATTTGACCCGTAAGAGTCACGGCAAGTGTCGGATGGGACGAGCGAAACATTGACGGTGTGTAAAAGGGTTGAAGTATAACCAGATCCCGGAATCGCTTCACCCCATCCTTAAAAAAAATTCTCTTTTTAAATCCTGATTCGGTTTAATAATGCAAATCCAAATATCCCGCTGAATACAGTAGGTATAATTTGTTAATACCGGAAAGGGTAACGATAGGGGGGATTGCCATTCCTGGGGCTGCGATTTCGATTGGTCTGACCATGTTGTTAAAGACGAATGGAACACTAAGGTGCATCAATGCGATATTGTGGGTGAATGTTTCAGGTCGGTAACTTGAATGGAGGATAATTCGGTCAACTCGTCTGGTTTGTTGCTCTGGTTCAATGACAGTGAGGTTAACATCGTGTTCGGCAGCTACCACGTCGTACAAGCTGGCAGGATAATTGGCTGGAAAATGAATTGTCACATTGTCAATGAAGCGACATAATATTATTTATTGTGTGAGCTACTCTAGGTGGTCATTGCAGGTATTCCAAGATAAATAATTGTTAACTCTTAAATAAAAATAATTTTTCGCACATGCGAACCATGCATCTGTCACAATCCATTCGGCACTGATTATAGTGCCCCCAGACAGGGGACGAGAACCTCTTTGTGCTATACTAACAATCCATGGCACAGAGTGGGGCACAGCCTCCTCACCTCCTATAATCCTCCCATTGGGGTTCCGATGATCACGGGATGGTAAAGCTAATGAAATATTTAAAACCAATGATATTTAGAACCTTCAAAAAAAAATTATGATGTTAATTAGGAAAATTTTGCATATTTTGATATATTTTTTCTGAAAAATTGCTGTATACCAGTGACTGAGGTGATTGCCGCCAAAAGGACAACGATTTTCTGGTTCATCGTGAAAGGACCCTCAGCAATATCAACTGTTAATTAATTAATTTTTGTAAGATCATTTATATGAAGTGATGCAAATAACGGCCTGCGATAAAACATTATCCCCTCGTCAGTAATTTTTGAAGTACGATAGCAGTATCAGTTTGAAATGCGCTGATAATTCCCTATTTGTAAAAGGACATTGATTAAAACTCTAATTTGTAAATTGCAATCAATCATTCGATATAACTTGGCCTTGGCACTTCATGTTGATTTTATCTGCTTGTTATAAGTAGTGTGATATAGGTTCAAGCACTGCTTATAGGAACCACCAATACTGAGAAATTTGCGAATACTTATGTAGCAATTTACATCTTATTAATTATATAATATAGTTAATACGTATTATTTAATTGTAATGACAAAATTACTTACAAAATTACTTAATTACTCCGAGTCTAAATATTATCCATGTCCATATACAATCATTTACCACCTGTTCTATCATTTTCATTTTTATCATTGTTTGCTTGTGGTTCAAGGTGCCTTTCCGTTTTGCTGATAACCACCCTAATGACCCAGAGAAATGACGTAAATGGAATTTGTTGCAAGTAGTAAACATATTTATTTTTTTAACAGTGACCATGTAATGTGCAATTGTGGTGCACTCAACAATAATGCAATGTTAATAGGTATCTTGCAAAATGCCTGTGTCAATGTATCATAGTTCGATACATATTATTTAATAATGTTTTATAAGCGATATAAATTTTTTCGACCACCATACATACTTACTAGATATAATCTGTTATTCTTATTATGTATTCATGCATGCATATTGTAATGGAATAGGTCGCAGGTATACGCATGTAGACTTGCAAATCCGTTTTCATGATGATAACCAATTTTGTACGTCAATGTAATAGTTGATTTAATAAATAAAATATCCCATCTACGAAGTACAAGGAAATAAATTGCTAGGTATGTACATGTTTATGCTGACGTTGGTTTGATTTAGGTGGTCTGTAGACTGAATAGGAGGCCGAGCTGTGAGATACTCCTACTAACAATTGTAATTGGCACTTACAAACTTTTTTGCTTTAGTTCTTCTGTTTTTTCTTCTCGTCACAAAATTCAATGACATGCAGTACTGTAAGAGATAAAAGCAAATAGTTTCCCAGCCTAACTTCCAGAAAGTCGAACTAAGTAAAAGTAGCCTGGCCAGGCCAGGCAGTGGAGCCAGAGCCAGGCCAGCCCCACAATAGTTGCCTACCTCCAACCGAAATTACGTGACTTGACACACACAAACTCACAAAGTAGTGCTAGCTTTTCTTGAAGTATGTAGCTAACATAGGGAATATGGCAGTGTTTAAGCCGTGCGGAATTCTGATAAGTGCAATTAGAACATGGTCGTGTTCACCGCACTCAATCTAAGCTATTTATGTGGTCTCCACTACTACAACTACAACTTATACAAGACATGTATACATAGTATGTACGTAACGTAAAGTACAGAGTTACGTTACAGTTACAGTTGAATGCAGAATAACAGAGTTTATATTTAGGAACACGGCAACATACTATAATACAATACGTTTCGAAGATTTTTAATGTTTCATGACTATGGCATGGCAGTGGCAGTAGATGGAAAGAAGGGAAATGTAGTTTTAAGTGTATATGCAAATTTCGTCAGTCTTAAGGTAGCAATTAAAAGTAGAAAGCAGGAAACTGTATTTGTAAGTACTTTCTTGCATTTTATTTGCAAATGCTTCTTGTTTTATGCCAAAATTGTGTTTTACTTCAGGATATGATTAAACTGGCAGACTGCATGTCACTAGGTTTCAGTTAGAATCACAAGTAATCATTTCATATTCATACTAAGCCTATGATTTTCGTTGAAATCTATTGAAATAGCTTAGATGGATTATATAATTACGGTATGACAAAGTACATATGTACATACCTTATATACATACACATAGTTATTGTTTGTGATTAAATAAAGCATTAATTCTACATTTAGCAAAACACGAGAGGAGTGTGCTGTATATATTATAATGTATCCTAACATACGACGTAGGCAGTCCAGTTCCAGTTCTCCTGTTCTGCCCCTGTGGTATTTATGTTTTCCTCTCTACTGTATTCTACGGCTACGTTAACCTCGAGTTGAGTAAAAATACAAAATAATTTGATGTGCAAAAACAGTAAAATTGCGAAAGGGCATTAATTTTTAGATTTAGAAGGCATTGTGAAAAGGAAGAGTAATGTGTGGGAAAAGCGAGTGATTTTAACTAAAATACCGTCACATATATCATTTTTCATGGACGTCTACTGAAATAATGACTATGGCAAAGGGAAGCTGTATAAAGGTCTACAATGTCTCTTCAATGTATCCCAAACAATTCATTATACATACAGTACCTGCCTTTTTACTGTACAAAAGTAATATGAACAAACCTGACATATACGTATATAGTAATATAAGGCTTACATGTTAGCAACTTTGGTACTTATAAATTAATATATGATAAATTACAAAGGAATGGAATGTATAGCATTTAGAGTGCATTTGTATGTATGATGTTCAATAATATTGTATGTAACACACATGTGATTATGTATTATACGGACGTATAGCTCCTATAGGACGTGCATTCTCAGAAATGTTAGATTCAGCTCTTGATGCAATAAAATAACCTCAATTTATACCCAACAGGTACGGCAGAAGAGGAAGGAAAGGTAAGGTAGGAGCAATTATTCTGCAGTCTCTACTATTCTGTAGTATGCAATTTGTGAGCTGTGACAGACCAATAAGAAAACACCTTTTACTTCCTCGTTTCGCTGAGACTTTCTTAAGGTTTGATTTGATTGCACGAACTTTTTCCCTTTTCGTGTTGAATTTACTCTTCTATTGTGGTACTTTATCCCTTTGAAACTTTTATTTATTTTGGCTTCATTTCATCGTGGCAAAACTAACTACTAACTCAGTCAGCCTTGAGGTAAGTAATATTGTATACCTACTACAGCCTACAGTAGTAGTAGTTCTCATATTGGTTTACTTTTCTCTCTTCTGGTTTCTTTTCTGTCTGCCTCTGCTTGTGCACATAATATTAGCTACGACATTTCTAGGTATTGTATTTCATTTTCTGGAGAGATGTTCACAGATAAAATGAAGTTAATTTGCTTTTGATTGGACGAAGGACGACTTTTAATCTTAGACTTTCCTCTCTATGTACTTGTGCACAATACAAAGCCAAGAAAGCTACAAGATAACTAAAAGCAATGTTAGCAAGCTTCTAAGTGAAAGAAAAGATACTATTACATTGTAAATAAATAGTAATATCCACTATCTACTGCGTAGGAAAGATCTAGATTTTCCCTTACACAAAATACAATTTACCATCCAACTACAATTGTAGGTTGCTTACTTTCTATCACAAATAGCTTGCTATTTTTACCCGGAATTTCGCATTAATAAATAGAAATATTGGCAGAAAGAGATAAAATTACAGAAAGTAAACTTTATTAGTTCACAACAGTAGAATCTGCACAAAATATTAAATTATATATCCGAAAACGTATACAGAACAACGTTGTTACCTCAGTTTCGTTAGTGAAAAAGAGGAGAAAAAGAAGAAAGGAGAAAGTTGGTGAATTGGAAAGGCACCGTTAGATCGCTCCCAAGTCACTTATTTCTCGCACGGAGAACTTTTCCTGAATGCCTTTGCAATGCATTAAGCTCATATGATAAGGTTTGCCCGTTTCCTCTCCTTTTAATCTTTATGTATGTATGTGCAACAATTAATCTTGACTCTGTCTTAATATTTTTCTAATTAGCACAGGTGAATAAAAATTTTGAGGACTATAGATAAAGTTGCCTATAATTTAAAAAAGGAGTGTAAAGTGTAATTACGATTAATTTATATTTTTGCATTATAATGTGCTAATGTGAGTATGATAGTTATAGAAATTTTTATATACCTACTAACGAAGTACAGTCAACACTAAGAAAAATTATAACAACCTATATCTACATACGTAGCTAATATAAAGTCAGTAAGCAGTAGCTTAATTAGTATACCTAGGCACAGTTCAGTTCAAATCGTGCAGTTACATTTGCATAAAAAACTTATAAATTACTATCGTTTATCAGTACATTTCCTCTGCTATTGCTAACCTATAGCTTATACGTTTTGCAATGCAATGGCGCATTTAACTAGACTTGCACAATACAAATACAGTACAAGTGACAGCCACAACGAAACCCAAATTAACTGGAGTACAAAAGAAATGTCGCGTGAATTTTTTGTATTCCCCGTCTGGCAGGAGTTTTTTCCGTGTATCATACCATCATGCCATGCACTGTCAAATAAAACTTTTAAGACTGTCAGGAATAATTTAGCTAGTTCCTTATTAAGATTTATACTGAAGTAGTTTGCTCTTGTTTTGATTTCAGCATCAATAGCAGCCATCAAGTCCAGTCCAGTCAATCCAATGTATATAATTAGTAGCGTGCTGTAATAATAATTACTAGTGGCCTGGCTACACTTCATGCTAGCTAACCGCTACAATTTTTGCGTGCTGCAAACTACCTTCATTTCCAGGTATACACGTAGGTACATGTGTGTAATATGCACAAGAACAACAGACTAAACTTTTTAAACACATACAGAGAGCTAACGATAAGTAGCTCTTACTCTTTCTAACATATTATGTATACCTGTTCCAGAAGCACTGCGAAATGCGCATTTAATGTAGATTCATAGACGTGTATCACACAATCATTAATATTTGTCATGTCAGCATATTAGTATGTATAGGATCTATATCATTTCACATTCACTACACAGGTCCACTTCCTAAGTATATACTCACAATAACTAATGTTGTTTTCCTTTTTCTCGTAGGTAATTTTGTTTTTTACACGATCGTACTTTTCCCCATAGAAATTGGTACGTACCTAGTTCTTAAATAGAAAAAGGATGCGAAGGGTGTATAATAAAAATTGAGTCCTGCCTTCCCTGCCAACGTTCGGAAAGAGTATCTACAATAATTACTAGAATCATTCAGACGACAGGTCGGCCGACTTAATTCTTCTTTAGGGTCATAATTTCCGTGTTCACGGTTAAATTAACCGTTGAAACAACTTTTAGAGTGTGTTATTAAATATGTTGCATTATTACATGCAAATATTATTGTTGGCAGTATTTTTGTTCGCATGTAGTATTCAACAATAAATCATCAGGCTAAGAAAACTTAGGTATTCATCTATTTAACAGCTTTACATACTTATTACTTAGCAGAAATATAGGTAATAACTAAATAAAATATAATGTTTCGAATTAAAATGCTGTTTGCGATGTTTGGACAAAATAAGAATTGTTGGAACAATATGTATAGGGCAGGTACGTGTGCTCCCAGTGAATGCATTAATATTATAATACATAAATTGGACAAAATTTGCAGCAGGGTAAGTTTATGTATTTCAACACTTGGATATTATATACAATATACCGGATCGTATCTGTTTAGGAAAGAAGTAAGTAGTAAATGTTCGAACAATCCTTATAATACACCGAGGCGCGAGGTAGTATAAGGTACTGTACAATATGTACTGGATTTTTTTAATAAGGTAAGTAGACAAGATATAATAAATACGTAGTATGTATTTGTACTGGGTAGGTACGGGAAAAGTTATGGAAGCTAACTACCAATGTCAAAACGACCATGTCTATTCGTGTATATGGTGGAGAAGAATAAACATTCCCACGTCTAGCATGTGCGAAGTTCATGTATGTTAGCATTGTACCCAGTAGCAGAATTTTAGAAAAGAAAAGTCGAAGGAATGAGATACCTCAGACCAGTATTCAGGAATAGACTGCCACTTGATAATAAATGATTGGCAAATTCCGAAAATAAAGGAGGATGATGCTTGTTCTTCAAAGTGGTGCTTGCACGATACGCGACTCTGTTTTTCATCTAAATGCTCAATTTATAGCTTAATTCTTAACTTTCTATTTCAATTCTGATTTTCAGTCGAGCCTTAGCAAAGCAGGCAACATTTCCTAATCAACATACAATTCTGAAATTTAATACAGAAATAAATACAGTTTACAGTGTATTGCTTAATATTTAGGTAGCACCTTATTGTTAGTGGGTACAATAGAATATCCTTTCATACACACTCGGTGTTTATCATCGGATGGTATTTTGAAGTTTTGGAGTAAGCAAATTGAATTTTGTATCAAAATGCCAATATATTGTTTCATGTCTCTCAAATTTCATTCCACCTTATAAATAATTACATGAAAGCGTGAATCAATTAATATGATTACATATAGGTGCTATAGTAAAAAATTTGTTGTGTGTTGAAACAATTATTTTACATTCAAAGGCAATACCTGTTCAAATTTTTCTTTTGCGCAGCCTGTCTTTATGTTCTTGGATACGAATTTCTTGAAAATACGGTACACGATGGCAATCTACAAAAAAGAAAAGGTTTGGATTGGTTAGATGGTTAATAGGAGCAGCTGTAAAGTTGGTTGCTTTTTGATGATGTTCCCTTAACAGACGCATGGCAGTTGACTTGACTTTAAGTTGACATCTATGTAGATACTATATGGGTGTACATGTAGACATATATGTCTTATAAATCTGTCGAGATACTTTTACATTTTAGAGTATTAGTACTTATTTAAAGGAGAGATGTAAGATTTTACTTTGCTTTGCTATTCCTGGCCTATGACACTTATCTAAATACTCACGAGTTTAAGCTACATGTTCATCATGCATATTTATGTGTGTACACGTTTTAGCCCGCCCGAGTGTGCGAGGCTGGCTTATGTAATCGCAATGTCTGTCCGTCCGTGCGTCCGTGCGTCCGC
>JAQFYC010001161.1:0-38691 GCA_034694165.1 Tomocerus mixtus | reverse complement strand
CTACAACTCTCTTGACACAAAACTGAGTAAGGGATAAGGCAAAAGGTATTCTTTCAAAGTATGACGCATACAATACACCTACCTAGACAATTAGGTAGCTTGCCACTAAAGTAAATATCTAAGAGAGCAAAATACATATAAAAATACGAATGCCTGTATTTTGGATAGGATGCCTTTGGATTTTTTGTAGACTCGTCTGGTTACTCCGGAAGTGCAGCATAGTACAGCTGTTATTTCCCTAACTGCTGTCATTTCCAAGCCCACGGGGTAAATTGCATAGTCAAGTCAAGAGTCAACTTTCAAATATTACCCTGCTATGCTTAAAGTAATCTAAATGTGCGATGCAGGAATATCAATCCTGCTCCTGCTAACTAAGTAACTATTTTATAAGTCTCAACCTAATGAATTGAGTTCTCACCTTCTTGTTTAAACAGATAGACTAGGCCAAGTCAACTGGCTGTTTTTATACATATTGCAAGACAAACTAAAAAAACTAGTCTAAACTTTACTTACATTGCCATAATCCGGTGCACATTATGAATAACAACGATCATACAACAACAATACTGTAATACATCGTATATATCTGTATGCTCCGGTATGCAGTAAAGATTTACTTGGCAATGTACAGGGGTTATTACAGATGAACAATTTTTTTTTATGTTTGCCATATAGAATAAGCTCACATTCAAATAATATATAGAGATATTTTTTCTACAACTGCATTTCGTGTATTTATAATGGGGGAAAATATTTGTAAGAATGAAAACCTTACCGAAGAATTATGCCATTGCAAAGTGTCACTGAATGACGCAGTGTATATATTAGTAAATATGGTTAGTAAACTAAACTAGTGAAATTTAGTTAAGGAGTCAGCTATCTAGCAACTATAGTAAGTATCTAAAATTTTTATAAATATACTTGTGACATAAGGGACAATATGTAATTGTATTATCTGTCCCAACATTTCTACATCGCTGAGCTCTGCCATGCATTGTAGAAAATGTTCCTATTGTTAAAAATGTACAATCTTATATTCGCTTACACTGCTTAGTGTAGAGAATTCTACCTATACTACATTACATAATAACACTACAAACTTTTTGTACTGCATTGAGGATTTGCACATAAATATGCAAACCCCTGTACCTTCAAGTTTTACATTCGCAGAGCTAACTTGCCGGCGGCAATGCCATTGTATATTACAAATAAGAGCATCCAAGAGTACAAAACCTTTATATCAAAATACTTAACTCTACCTAAAATAAGGTAAAGAATACCTAATAGTTGCTATCAGCCTGGGTTCTGTGAAAATATGTATAGCAAACTACCCTCGTATAAAACATTACTGTTCACAACGACATATACTGACTGAGACATCGTCGCTTCTGCAGTAGTTAAACAAGTTTCAAAAAGACAGTCTAATCGTAAACCCACCAATAAATATCAATCGTGGTATTTCTCATGAACTGCTATTTAACGTAAGTAAGTTATACATGCAGACAAAGGGATTCACTCGGTACTATATAGGTAAGTCTGAACTGAGCTGAGGAAGAATAGAGAGAAGTACATAACAAGTTGTATCAGACAACTAAAATTACCTAAACTGGCAGACTAATCTAATCTACAATTCTTCATACTGTTTTCTTTGACTCCTGATTTGCACTACCACTACACCTCACTAACTATTTACATTCAATGCAGTATAGTACATACACAAGTATTAACAACCTTACAATACTGCTGTTGAAATGTAGGTAGTGGTAGTAGGTATCTAATTTGTATTGTATTTTCCTAGTACACAGATAACGAATGCAAATATGTAAGCATACTAACTATAGCTATAGGTACTGAATGTTAAACTGTGTAAAACATTCACTGAAACTTCCCTTAGTTACTTAGTTATTATACAACTGCTTTAAAATTAAGTAGCTGATTGTAAGTCTCTACTCGACAGAGAGGTTGAAGTCAGTTTTTGGTTGGATTTACTATATTTAACATGTCGGGTCCTAAACTAATGAGACAGCTTTGACTGCACAAGAAAGATCGTGCTCATCCTCCTCCTTCTTTATGTCTCCTTTTGGTTCGCTTTCAATTCTCATCTCACTTCTATTGTTTTCGCTTGGTTCTATGTACTTATAATACTTATAAATAGTTAAAACTTGCTTAGCCTGGTCTGGTCTGACTTGACTTGACTAACAGAACAGGAGTCTCACTACAATACTAATAATAATTTGGCTGACTTAAATTTGGCTTAGATTTCGTTTCGATCACTCTCTGCAATATAATGTAACTATAACTAGTATGTATACTGTGTGTAATTGCCATAAGCAAAGTTGGTATGCTATTGCTATTGCTTCCTTCCATTTCCTTGGATATCTCATGAATCCAGTTCAATTCAATCGAAATGAAAGTTTGATCTCTATACAATTTCTTCACACAAGTTATTAACCGTTCTGCTTCGCTTCAACTCTCAGTGGTTCTCTTATTCCGCTCTTTAGTAGAATGAACTACACTACATACACTACCTAAAGTAGTTTAAGATCTACACAACAGAACATAACAGAACACCATGCACAATAGCTAGTCTAATGTAATAACTATGTATGTATAGAGGACTCAGACTCAGAAGACAAGGCATTCAACTTCAGAGCAGAGCACCTCGCTTTTTCTCTTACCGTTTTATACTCCAATGCACGGGTACTCAAATCTTCTTCCATTAAAATTATCTCATCCCAGCAACGAATCCATTCCGTTACTTCCTTTCTCTTCACTATTAGTATACCTGCAAGTCAAAATTTAAATATTTAGTTATTTCGTTCACACAAATTGCAACATCCGAAAAAATTTCCATAATAATAATATAATGCGTTATGATTTACAAATAAGCAACTTCTACTATATGAATATTTGACAAGATCGAAGACCCTATGTGGGGCACTTTGAGACCCCTTCTGTACATTTACTGCAGAACAATTGTGTACCTATGAGTATTACAAACTACAAACTACAAACGATATAATTAACTAAACTGTGCTTATATTGCTGAAATCAAAATCACAAAAAAAAGAATTCCTTACAAGATGAACCTAAACTGGATAATATACTGCAGGATATTTCTTATATTGTTTATCTATTTCCCACAGGTACATTCAAGTCCGCCCAAGAATGAACACGTTGAAGAATAACAGATATTAGATACGTACTACAATCATATTTCTAAATATCTTGAATATGCAAATCTAATGCCTGAATTTCAGACTCTGAGCTGGACAATATCAGAGAAAATGAATATAAATGCTGCCCAATAGTATCAAAGATTAGATAAAGGTTAATTAGTCTTTTCTATGGTATTGGACTGAAGATGTGTCAAATTGAAAGACAAATAAGACGAGCTTAAATTCCACCGCATTAGCTTGGGTTCCCAATAAAAGTACTGTAAGTTGGGACAGTGTGATTGATAAAGGATAGGGCTTGGGACCATACCGGCAAAGCACTAAAACATGCAGGTTGTTAATTTTTATTTGACATTGTCTGTGTACGTTTGTTAAGTAAGACAAGGCTAATATCCTAGTATCTGGAAAACGATAATGAATTCTGTTTAATATCTGTTAAATGTTTAATGGCATATTAAGGAGACTTTATAAAGTTGTACTACAGGTACAGTACAGAGCACAAGGGTAAGTTTTCTACTGCATCTGTGGAAGTCAGCAGGAGACGAAATAAAACAGATCAAGTACAGAGATCTCAACTCACGGAATACATATGCACTGCGGCATAGTGTATAATATTACATTACATTACAAACAGCGATACATATTAGAAGACAAGGTAGTTTATACATATTATCCACAATCTGCAAGTCAAGTCAAGTCAATTCATTTGTATACTATTCTATACTACATCAAGGTAGTCAGAGTGTAGAGTCAGACTTATTCAGTGCAGTAATGATTGGGTTGTTGTACTTTACTTGTACTGCATGCTGTAGTAAATAGTAAATCTACCTCACAATATGATAATGTAGAAAGTAGAAGCCTAGAGATTATTATTACTGAACTGGGTATATTATATTTTGGGCTTATTTATATGAAGTGAAATACATTACGTCTATGCTACCTGCACGGAGTATCTTCCTTAATAAGTATTATGAACGGCATATTATGCACGAGTATACTTTAGTGTTATAATATACAAATAGCTCTCGTAGGTATACTTATTGTAAGTCAGTTCAGTTCAGTATACAGAATACTGACTTCAGGCCAACAGACAGATTTCTCGCCAGAGTTACTATTGTTAGCCTGCTGTAGGTATTGCCTGTTGGAAGTTGGAATAAAATCTGTAAGTATATAGCAGTGCAACATATTATTAATGAATACGATAGCTATTTACTTACAACTACTACATAGGTGTAGATGAGTTCAACGCAGAAATAGAGCATTGAAATTGAATGAATACATTCTAGCTGTCTATCTATTTATCTGCTTTAATAATAATTATAGCATTGAATTGAGTATTAAAGGAGAGAGATATAATAGAGTGAGAGAGGAAGGTAAACATGGGAAAATGATTCATCTTGCCTCAAAGTTACACCTGCAGCCACGGAAAAACTATTTTCTCACTCCACACCGATCAACGCAACTAATCATGACAGCCTACATGTAAGTATGCATAATATGTATTGACTAGCCAAAGACAAACCACTGGAAATTGGGAATGCACTTGATTCAAATGAATAGAAAGCAATCCGATCTATTTTATAAAAGAGTTATAATGTTAAGCCGATTCGATACTACAAAAGACAAGTGCAATACAATTTTGATATAGTAATAGGCCTGATGTACATAAAAATGTAGCTACTTAGAGAAATACAGTAGCCAATATAAAAAAATCTGTAAGAGAGCAGACGACAGGACAGAAACAAAATGAGAGCTATGCCATGACACAAGTGCGATGAACACACAATATTAAATACAAAATAATGTATTATTCTTGCTATGTGTACTGTGTACCTGCACATAGGAGTGCGATGTAATAAGCTAGGCTAAGTGGCGATGAGACAAAATGTATAAAATGCAACTATGTAGTCAGTCGCACCATAGCCACAATAATTCCTGCATATTTTTATGTACCGATCTACAACTATTGTATTATTAAGTAAGTGCCCGGTCTATTATGGCATATTATGCAACAAATAACTAATTTCTACGAATTTAGAATACTATCGACTATATATACACAAGAGATTTAAGTAGATAGATATAAGAGTTGCTTGAATTGAAATCTAATGTAGCACTGGCTTAACTAAACGTGGCTTGAGATTTTTCAGATTGAAATTCAACAATAAACGTTCTTTAAAATAAATGTGCATACATAAGAATTAGTTTTGCTGTCCGGCTGGTTTTACCTTCGTTCTCTCTATTTGTCGAACAAACAGTATAGAATACAAGATGCAGTAATACTTATTTTCTCAGCAGTGCAACAAACTATGCGTGATAATCAGTTTGTCTGTTCTGTAGCTATAGCTTTGCCCTCCATCATAGCAGGTCAGTTGTCAGTCAGCAGCCGATATGACAGTCCATTGCCATGCACTTTTTATTATTTTCTCTCGTCAGGATGTTAAGCACAATCCTTTCCATTCTGTTCTGCTGAAAGTAAGCTCACAGTAAATCTCATTGTTAATTTCTATGGAAATAATTCTATTGCTATACACAAGTGCGTTAGCTTAGCCGTAATGTGTCTAATTTAACTTTTGCTAAAATATAATCACTTTATTCCCACTGGAGAATATTTTTAACAGTACAATCAACAATACAGAGTACATCCACTAAAGGCTGAATTATTTTTCACTTTGTCGCTACCATTTACAAAAAAGAATCTGTAAAAGAAAGCACTCAAGACAAAGATATTCCAAAACCGTCTCACGTTGCACAATTGTTAGTATTGTAAGTATCTTATAGTGTATTGTATAACTTTGTTGCAATTTAGTTTATTGTATTGTAGTGTTACAGTTCTCTACATATGAACAACTATTTAAATTTAAATTTTTCCAAAACTGTTTGTATTTGTAGTTAAATTAAAAAATAGTGTATATTTTTTAAGCTATTAGCTACTTAGCTACTAGAAGAACGTCTTAATGTAAGTTGTGTTGAGGGAGTAGGACAAAGGTTCTGGAGAATAAGAATTGGTAAGAGATGAGACAGAAATAGGGTCCAGCAGGGTAGAGTGTCGAGGAGAGCTTTGAGAGAGAGACGTGGTGAAAGGAGGATGGAAGGAGCAAGACTGTTTGACTGAATTGTATGAACTTGGACAAGTGATGAAGAGCAATGTGAATGGTAAGGCAAAGAAGTCAGAATATAAAATAATGGACATATCTGTGGCGGCGGCAACGGAACGGCAATGGCAATGGCAGAAGGGGGCTGGGAACTTTCGCTCCACCCCACCTGCTTCCTTTAGTTTCGACTGAAGCACACCGTGTGTTCTGTAGTGGAACATTAGTGTCTTTTTACAGTCTTTAAAGCCAAGTTATACATTAAAGTAGAGTGGGAATAAGAGAGCATAATAATATAATATAATGATATAATGGGATGAAATGCAAAAGTAAAGTAAAGTCTGCTATCTCCTGTCCTTCCTTTCCTCTACATATCCGCAGTATACCTAGTTGTACATAAGTAAAGTACGTACACCACACCACAATAGGATACAAACTATACAGTGTGTGCAATAATAATCTAATGTAACCAGGTGAGGTAATGTAAGGTAGGTAGGTGAGTGACCCTCGGAGTCACTCAGCCTTTGAGTCTCCAGCCAGCCTGACAATGAGTGAGCGAGCATAGACCATGCACGACTTCCACTTGCTTTCGTTCGACTTCGACTCTCTTTTGCCTGGCTCTTCTGCTCCTACACTCCTACTATCTCTACTATTGTACTGTTCACTATTCCTCGTCACTATTATACTACTGCCTGCCTGCTCAAACTAAAAACACAACCCTACTGCTACTACTACTGCTCTCCTAGCTTTTTAGCTATTTGTATTACTACAGATACTAATACTCATATTGCATATACTTCACTTATTGTTTTGTTGTTAGGTACACTACTGAGTACATATTGTAGTTATGTGAATCTATGTATCAGTTCAGTAGTATGTATGTATGTATGTATGTAGTAGGTACTTTTACTTATTACATAGTGCTACATAACACAAACTAATAATATTCTCCTGTCATAATAAAATAGGAGCCAAAACACCATAATATACTTACTGGCAACCATTTTAACCACTACTATGTACATTAAGATATATTTATGTCCTATCCTATACCTTACATTACACCGGTCATGATAACGTAATGTAACGTAATATGCCCAACAAGCTAAGCTAATCCTAAGCTAAAGCTATAGCCAAATCATATTATATTTGTACGTACCTTACTAATCTGAACCAAATGTATACCCACCAATGTATTTCTACTGGCATTCAAACGGAATACGTACATAGAAAATAGAGTCCATAGCTAGAGAGTGCCTCCAGCTATGCGTATACAAAACAGAACAACCTCACTCACATCACTTGCAATGAAGTGCAATCAAATAATGAGAATTGGGAGACCACGAGCAAATTTAAATGAGACCAAAGACTCCTTCCTTCCTCTATAAAGATCCCTTATTTATTTTGTACCTACAATATACATGTAAGTTTATGAAGGGAAATTAAGCAGCCCTGAGCCTTGATACAAATACCTAAGGTAGATACTCGAATATTCCTTAAGATTCAAACCTCATTTTAGTCAGAAAATGGTTGCTTGATAATATGAATCCAACAAAGAGTAAAAGTGAAATAGCATTTAAGACTTATACGCAACCAGGTGTGTTTGAGAATCCCAAAAGGGAGAGAAAAGTGAAAATCTTTTACCTTCTTTCCTCAGGTCTCCTATGCGTCTTGTGATCCTGCCTCTCTTTTTCAACGAAACCGAACCAGCTTTGGCGAAAGAGAAAGAAACTTCCTCACCCTATGCAGTATGTACATAAATATACTAGTGTACAGTGCACAACATCCAAGAAAGCGAATCAGCTTTCCTCACAGTTACTAAATCTAATGTTCTGAGTTTCAAACTACATTTCCGTTTACATATTATTATACTTAGCTGTAGATTAGTACAAAATTGGTACTAAAATTAGAAGATAAAAGAATTATTACGGAACCGGTAATAATTTTGACCATGAGTTTTTGACCAAGACGCACCACGCATCTAAATGTACGTACATATACTGTACGGTAAATTATTGGAGATTCACTTCGGTTCGTTTGAGAAGAAAATAAAATCTAATCACACAATTTGCACTTGTAAGAAGGTATTTAAGTAGGTTGTCAAATAACACGTTTACACAACGACTATTACATAAACGTAGATACGTAAAGTAGAATAAGATGTGTCTATATAGATAGTTCAGTGTACGTATGTGTATTGTGAATATGATTAGTTTATCCAGGAGATATAAAATGGAGTCGAGTGCAATGGTTTTGAAATGTTCAGTTGAAGGAGAATCTTAGAAATGTCAGAGAAGTGGAGGAGATCGACCGTCTGACGTCCGTCGGAGGCGACCAACTCAAGATTCCAACAAAAAGATATCGTCTATTGATAACCCAAGTAAAGTGCGCATGCAAATCGACGCTTTCAATCCTTCTCCATGCAAGAACTTACTCACTTTAGGTTCGTTTAGCTAAGGAAAGGAAACAAACTGCCTGAAGAAGGAATGAAGTCAACCAACCGACCGACGGACCCAAACCCAAGCCAAAAGTGCACAGGACAGGACAGCCTTCTAGTATTCCAGCCATGCAGTTCCAGTTCCAGCCAAGTCAACTTTTCTCCGAGTCAATTCAAGTCAAGCCCCAGACTCCGTTCCTTTCCTTCCGAATGTAGCCAAAGCCAAGAGAAAATGGAATCAATTGAGACACTGCGAAAATCTTAATTTAAATAGGAAAGAACTGTACTATAGGTTTACGACTTCGCTTTTACTTTACTACGAATACAGCATAATATACTTCTTGCTTTAACTTACGATTAGTATACACCCGAATGGAAATAGTCCGGCAGTCCTGCCTCTGATTCCCTCCTCCGGTCTCCCGTTTCGTTCATAATTTGACTTCCAAACATATTTAAGATTATACTGCTCAACTTATACTACCAGACCATTCCAGGCCAGGCCAAAATAAACCTAACTATATGTTACTAATACCTATAAGGTGTGTATGTATGCATTTATCTATAAGTACAATATATAGAGCAGCCCTCTCCTTAATATGTCTATGTCTACTAACGATTGAGTTCAGTCAGATAGGATCGAAACCTGGAAATGTTAGCTCCATGTGCACAATGCACAACTTACTAATGAACTGAGTGAAACCAAATCATTCTCCAGTAGTAGTAGAGCTACCTATTATTACCCACGTCCTTTCAGTTACTTTATTGTAGTACGCTACTACGCATGTTGTCCTATGTATATTACATTAAAGGTGTTCCAACTTCCAACACTATTGTAATATTAAATAGCATACGTATCCTACATAAGCCTACCTAGAACAGTATTTATAACGGAAACCCCATATTACAGAATCGCAAGATATACTAATAAGTGGATGCATTGTACTAAGGATGTTATGTATGTACATATGTATTGGCAGGCAAAAGTAAAATTTATAATACGTAATAATAATATAGCAGCTAATATTTATTCTCCATTCTTTGTCTATGCAGCATGTCTGTTTGTAATTCATTATTATCCAGAAAAGAGAGGTAGAAAATAAAGATAGATTTAATTCAGTAGTAGCATAACACTATTGTATTATACTGAACTGAACACTACAGGGTAGTCTAAAATTCTGTCTATCTGTAGTTTGGAGAAGAAAATGTAGTATGTGGCCGTTGAGTTGTATTTTGTATTTGGCTGTAATTGGTATGTATTAGAGAGTAGAGAAGAGAAGAGAGGGATTTAGCACAGAGCTCCAATAAAATTCTTTTCCCCATGTGTAAGATAAGGTTTAAAAAGGTCTTGGAGGGAGGGGGTCAAAAAACCCGAAAACGTGTCTTTATGATATTCATCCTTATACGAAATCTACTCCACTACAATACAATAATATGTATGTAGCTATATAGATATGTTCTGTGGTGTAGTGTAGTGGGTATCTCCACAGTCATCTTTCCATAACAGTGCACACGATAATAGAGTCAGAAAGCCAACCATTGGATCACACACAATCATTTATTGTAGTTCTGTACAAATACTAACCTCATCCTAAAATGAACGGGAAAGTCCGTCTTTCCTTGCCTTCCTTTGACTTCACTTCTGAGTTGATCGATGTTATGTTCCGTTCTCTCATCTGGAACTTTCCAATGGATCTCCACATCCACTTTTTCTTCTATGATCATTTGACATGCGATCTCAGACTCCATGGGGACAGTGAAATATCAACTCAACTCTATACACTTCTCCTCCCGTACACACGAACCTTATTAACGCGAATTACTACTATGTAGCTATTTACTCACATATTCCTACATGCAGGCGTGGTGTTCTGTTCTCAGCTCTCCTGTTTTTCTTTTTCAAGTAGTCTACTGCATAACATGCCAATAAATATCACAATAAAGTAGCTAGTAGCATTACCTAAGTATCTATACATCTTCATCTCTACTATACACATAGTGCAACCGGCAAATGTCATTTACTGTTAAATTATATTAGGTACTTCTGTTTAAAATTGTTTGGACAAGAAATAAAACTAATTAAGTATGCATATTCTATTGTCATCATCAAAAGACCATAATGGTCATGCTCAGTGAAAGAGCCTTTGTAAATTTATATTGTACTATAATATAATTGCCTCACTCAATATATTTTCATTTGGCTAATTTAAGCTTCAAACTGCAGTCCAACAATAGTTTAGCATTTAAATTTACGATAATAGCTATTGTACAGATATGTGCGGTGGAGATTTTATATCTTTCATACATATCTCTATCTGTGCTATGCTGTGGTCGCCCTCCAAGTAATAAATATACCAAGTAATAATTTTCTGTATGGGCAATGGGCACATTTAACTTTTAAATCAAGTAGTAAATAATTTAATGCATTCTCAGATGGATCACACATACGTAATGCATACAAACGATATTATTTCTTCTTTATCTCTTCTACAATAATAATGTACATACGTATATACATAGTGTACTGCATCTAATGTATTTAGGTAGGATAAGCCATGTACTACAGTGGATTGATATGGTTAATATGTAAACGCAATTTGTGGTAGTAGTTAAAGTTAGCAAAGGAAATAATATTAGTTGAATCAGAGTTATCACAATCACAATGCAGTAGAAGTCAAGTCTGAAATATAAGTTGGAGTTGGAATGTAAAAAACCTTCAAGTAGATATGCTATGCTATGCTCCCGTGTAATAACGTAATTATGTTCCTATATTATATTTCTATGGATGTGAAAAGGGATATGAATAGCATTATATCTAGCGATTCTATCTAGTATCTATGTACTTCTACTACATAGCATGCCATTGCCATAGAATAAAACAGGACAGACTGATAGACAGTGGCTTGGCTATAATATAATATAATATTATTATGAAGCAACGGGCGAACCGTGAAATGAAAGCCAGTGAATTGAGTAGAGGAGCGGATCCACTTGGAGATATCGCCTTAATAGTCTCGCCTGCCTTCAACCTTTCTTCCTGTCTCGAACTATCATCTCGTTTTACACTTGGAGAGCCTGGCTTGGCTTGGCTATCATAGAATACCAAAAGGCACATCAACTTCCCTTTACCATTACCGTACCCTCCTCGCTATCAAGACTCATTCTAAAATAACTTCATAGCTTTTGTTTTACTATATTTCGTCTCATTTATTTTTAGACCATTTTTCTCATAACTTCCATTATCTTTACACAACCTAGTATAATATCTAGGTATGTATCTATTTATTAAGGAAAAATAACAAGTACATATAGAAGCAGCAAGCAGTATACGCAATAACAAACACAATGGAGATTCAATCACAAATAATTAATTAATAGAGCTTTCTTTTCCACTAAATAAATTATCATGTATGTAGGCTCTTGATACATATACGTATAATATGGTCTCTATTTAATATTTAAGTAGTAGTATATTTATAGCATGTAGTAGCATAATTTGTTTAAATACCTACCTCTCTTATATGCTTTATCAAAGAAAATAATGAGAATACTGCTTCTGCATAATTGCATACAGATACCTTCTATATAAATATTTATAACGTTGTATAAATATTTGGGTAACATTTGTAAAGAATTGAAGTGTTACTTAACAAAATAAATTGCTTTTTTGACATAAGATTGTAAAGAGAAATTCTTTGCTAAAAGCCAAAAATCCGAAGGAGGATCGTCGAGGAGAGTGTAAATATTCGGGCGCAGCTGCAGAGTGGCTAAACTATGGCAATTCGCAATTGGTCTATAGGTTAAGTTTCCATTTAGTCTTTTAGACAGAACAACCCAATGCGGCACAAGAGTGGAGACTTGTGCAGCATCTGAAAGATGAAAGGACCATAATATTAGCAGCAAGGAATTGAGTGAATAAGGAAGGAAAGCGTGTAGATGGTTGGCTGTAGTCGTAGAGCACTACAGTACGGAGCATATAAATGGAGAATGAATTCACTCCTCTCGTTCGGATTACACATGTGGCACGATTCGGGGACTCGGAGGAAGAAGGGAAATAGAATGTGGATAGCGGTGCAAGGCAGTCCTAGCTCCGCTCTGCTTTCTCTCCTGCACACAATTCAATTCCAGCAGACGACATTCGGGGTATTAATAGCTTTCCGTGAAAACCCGGCATTGCCGCTCCAATTTCACCAACCTCTCTCCGACTCTGGCGTATGTACGTAATGTAATGCACCATAATAATACTTATAGTACTATATGTCATACATATAAGAATATACTGTCATATCTAGGTTTGTAAGTAGGTATGTAATTATATGTACTAGGCATATAGATAGACATGTGTATGTAGTCAGTATAATACCAGGAATTTTGGAGTTAACCGCTCTGTATTATATATTAAATAGGTATAGCTGGATGTATAATAAATATTTACTACAACTACGCTTACAGTAGAGTTAAGGAAGGAACAGGAACTGCGAAAAGTATTCTATGTCTAGGTAAACCGTAGGAAGGTTGGTTGGAATGCTAGACGTTGGACGGTGGACAGGCCAGGACAACACACGGAATGTCCCTTCAACGATTTCTGTAGAAATAGCGACAGTTGCAGTCAATGTACTTGTAATGGAACGCGAAAGTAAACTTTCTCCTTGATTTAATATCTGCGAGCCTTTCTCCTAGATTAACTTTTGTATACTGCTAAAAGTACATAGCATTAGGTGCCGTTTAACAGTACATGTGCATGCCTACCACAAAATTAGCACCTAAATACGTACCACCAACAATTTCTCCTTACTGCAAATACCAGAAATTTTACAGCTACCTATTACTAATTATTTAGGTGTGGTATACTTAGTATACGTAGATATCTGTTCCTAGAATGTGGTTGTGTAATTGTAAAATTATTTCCATAGAACAATATTCGATTCCTAACCAAATACGTTTCGCAGGTATGGGAATGTTATAATTTATACATACAATAAAAATACATTCATTATTAATAAATCATGATCTATCGATAAAACACTAACCGTATGCAAACAATGTATTGTGAAACAAAATTCAACAACAATTAAAATGAAAATTCAAAAGTTCGAATTAATTGGCCAATATTTTTAGCTAAAGGGAAAGCAAAATAGGTTCTACAGTCCAAAAATGTATTCGGTTGGTAATTGCCTGGTTTTAGTTAAATACCAGTATTGCTGGCTGCCGGTGCCAATGAAAGAGTGAGTCAAAGTCCAAGTGTTTGCCAGAGGGTTACCATGGAAGATTTCTGAACGAGATTGTCAAAGTTTGGCAGTAAAATGGAGACGAATGGTTATGTCGCGTGCAACTCTAATTCTCCGAACATACTTGCGCTCCTGCAAAATGCTTCAACTTTAGCCTCCTACTCTAACAAAAACATGCAATGGAATCTTATTACCTACTCCTATGTTATTTCCTATATGGGACTCCTAACCATGCTACTCTACACTTTCCCATTGTACTAATACTAGTTTAGGCCTTTTATACATATTTACCTAATAAATACTAGAGTTAAGCAAATAACAGGCAAGCTAAACTAAAGCAAGATTTGTGGACAATGAAAGAGTACCCACGCAGAAATACAAATACCAAATACATGAATACTATACTATACACCTCATTCTTGTTTTGCTGGTGGAAGGTGGATCGAGAGTGAGTGCTTATCAGTAGTACAAATAGTACCTACAAAACTACAACTACAACTCTGGAAACTCAGACATATTCAAATTTCATAGACGCGGACTAGGGCTACAAGACACACTTACACACGCCGACTTGATACATACAAACATTTCGGTAATACCCGGAAGCTGAAAGTGTATACTATTTATTCACCCTATATGCACCACCAATACTTTTACCAACTCCTTATACTATTATAGCAATATACATTAAATACATATTATGGCTAAGTACGTCTTGTGTTATATAAAAATAAATATAACGGTAGGGTAGGTAGTAGGTAGTAGGTAGGTACGTGGGACATAATGCTCATTTGTCTTTTATGTATTTATTGTTAGTGGAATGGAAAAGTTGGAAAGTACTACACGTGCATCATTAACAACTTGGCAGGTAGCTTGCTTTGTGCATTTTGTATTTATGTATTAATGTGTATAGTATTCTAGCTCACTCCTTTCTATCCACGTTATAAGTACATATCGAGCTATTAATGAATATTGTACTTAGGACTTGTCTTTCGATTCTCCGGCTAAAAACCAAATGCTTTTACTCCCTTATAACCTTTAGCCAGGGTAATAGAGTGGTATGGTGTACATGAACCTACACAGGAACATACAATATGCTTATTGTAATGTAATGTACTGTAGTATGTAGGTACCTAACCTGTGTATGTATGTACAATGTACACTGCATTAACCTCGTGTCAGGCCAGAACAGACAGAAAATTTTCCCTGCACGATTCTACACATACTTAGGATACTACTGGACTACTGGATATATATTGAATGGCTCTTGTAAGAGGGCTTTTGCAAATCTATATTAAATACAATGCAGACTATTTACTTACCTATGCTATGTGTAGAAGTAATGTTGTTTGTAAATGAAAATGCTGCATGCGTATATTAGATAGTAAATGGTGCACTAGAAATATAAGCATTGTATAGAGCAGACTGTTTTCTCACCTTGATTAGTATTGGAAAAAGTCGACCCAGCCCCAGTTATTTCACGTCTTTGTATTATACAGCAACTACAACCAAACCAAAGCAGACTAGCTATGGTATTAAGGTAGACAGACCAGACCAGACCAGACCAGCTTGCTTCAGCATTCAATCCAAGTCAACTTTCACTAGTACAGTAAGTGAAGAAACACTCATACTCCTTTATTGGACTGCCTAATGTACGTGTGTGGAGTAATCAACACAATAACTACCAAAACTTATCTGTGCACAGTACACACGCGTATTTCACAGAACAGTCTTAGTTAAACACGTAAGTAAATTACAGCTTACAGTTATTTGGGACAATACTACATTGAGCAGCTCTGCATTATGTATACATATGTATACAGTGCAGTGAACAATATTTTCACAATACAAATACAAATACAATCCCACTGTGCAAAATTATTATGAAATATTTCAATGTTCTATTTACATGGCTAATATACATTTAAAACTCCATTGGAGTTGGGTAGTTAGGTTTAAAGATAAACTTTAGGAATGAGTTCACTGACAGAATTGAGAGCTAAGAATTGTAATTGGTACAATAATGCATTGAAATTGATTCACAGATAGTGTAGGCAGTAAGCTATTTGTCTTTTACTATTCTTTATCTAGGAACAGAAAGTTTTATTTGTATTCCACCTACTTTGTCTCTAAATATATATGTAGTTAGTGAAGTATTATGGGTATGAATCGAATGTATAGCTTATACATTTGTCAACAGACTGCAGACGGGAACATTAAGGTATGCTATGCCAGATGTGAGAAGAGTGACTGACTGACTTCAGCACACATTACATCAAAACAACTACAAGAATAATAGCTGAATCGAATGTGCTACCCCAGCTAAGTCTCTTAGCTGAATTGTGTGTGAGCTGTGAATACGTATGAGAGCTAATCGTGAGTAGTCGAACGAATGATTTCGTGTTCGTTTACTTTGCTATGTTTATGTGTGTACCTTATACACTATTATATAACAGCATACATAATACGCTTAGGGACACAGACTCCGGCATTGATACAATACAAACGGAAACTATGTTGTGTGGAATACATACTACATAAATATAATACAAATACTACCTACAGCTTACTACACCATTAACTATGGTACATGTATTCTACATATTTTATGTATGTATGTAGACATGTAAAGCAAAGCTAGATATCTGGTTTAGATAGAATAATATAATCTAAAGTTGATAGTCGTCTCCCACACATATGCATATCAAAATATGTTAATTCACAAAAAGCTATTCTTTAAAACATTTTAATCCAGCTTATTGGATAGAACATATTAACAGCGAGGTAATTAGTTCGAACAACACGCACTTATGCTAATTAAGTTAGGACCTACATACAATTAATACAATATGTCAGCGAATATTGTACGGAAGGCATAGGTAGCTTAATTGTCAATAAATAAGAAAGATGAATTAACCATGCATTGTAAAGACTAGTTTAATATCAGCGGTGAATACTTGTGTAGGAAAATTAAGTATTACACTTTGTATTGTACTTACTATTGTTTTTTATATTAGTCTTCAATATATTCATTAGGCTTGTTAATTATCTAGCAGTGTATTATTGACTTTGATGCTGCGTTGAAATGGAAGCACCCAAATTGTAAGATTATGCATTGTTACTACATATCTTAAAAATAAAAGAGTGGAACTTACTTATTAATTAGGTAGTCCTTAGTGCCCAAAACCAATCCTAACAGGTCGCCGGAAACTTCAGCAATGGAGAACCTGGAAATTTTTAGAAGGGACTTAATCATTTATTTTGCATCGGTAATGGTGCTACAATTAAATTTTCTAATGTACATACACAAAATAAATGCGTAAATATGCAGATAATATTTAAATATAAATACCATCCTCAAATATGTAAGTATGATAATCTTTAACCAAAAACAACACAACCTAAAAATTCATTAGCATTAGTTTTCTAATCTACACTCATGAGATAAACTAATTATATTTATTTGGTAGACTTTATGCATATATAACCTGTGGAATCTGGAAACTAATCAATGCGTACAGCCGGAATGATATTACAAGTTGTGGCGTCTCTAATAAGGTTGCCTATTTCTAGCAGAACGGATGTGACGTTCATCTAATTAATAAGTAGGGTTTTACAATTATATTAATAAATACATTTACATAGTACCTAGGTACCTCAAACACTTATAATATAGAATTATTTATTTATCTGTAATCAGGTAGAGCATGAAAAAAATTCATACATTTGTTATAAGTGTTAGGATTAGGATAATAAAACATCGTATTATGTATGTAGGTACATACATTTTAGTTATAGTTAGCGTTGGAGACGAATATGTAATGAAATAAGTAAAGTTAGAATAATAATATAACGTTAGTATCTAAGTTTAGTTGATGACTAATCTGTTGTTGATTTAAGTGTTAGCACGTAAGAATAAGAAAAAAATATTATGTATAAGTAAGTAATATTTTATGTAACTGCAAGCTAAGCAAAGTTACAAACGTTCTTGTTATGACTAAGAAATATTTAGTGTAACTACAAGATAAATAGTTCATGTTCATGTAGTTAAGAATTAAAAGGATGTAAGTTCAACTACATATACGTGTAGGTTGAATCATAGTTGACAATTTGTAACCCTAAATGAAGAAATACAAATAATAAAAAAATAATCAGTAGAACCGAAACTAATCTTTCACAAGCATCTACTCCTTCAACTTTATATCTCACTCATCTAACTTACTTAATATATCATAAACTTATACGTTAGGACTACTTAATCTATTTTAACATCAATAAAGATTACTTTGGCTTTCCAATTAATATCAATATTATGTAGTAGTATATTTTCTTCAATATTTCCTTCTGTTTGGCTACCAATATTAACCATTTGAGGATATGCATTGCATGTGTGTTTTACCCACAAACAAAAATTATATAATAATGCGTCTATGGCATATATTAGTGGGCTCTAAAAATATAAACCCGGCTACATGTACTATTATAATGATTTTTAAATAACTAATTAGTCCGGTGCATCTAAAAGATGTGCTTTTGCCATTGAGTGTTTCAAATTAAACTAGTGATAATGATAACAGGTCGTGAATAGAAATTATTACACGACATGTGCAAAATAGCGCACTGCTTACAAGGAGAAAGCATTGTAAATTGTACCATCCAAGCACCTCAAACAACAATAGCACATTGCTCAGCTACCTGTATTACATCAATCACAGGTTGCTACTGGTAAACTGGTAAATAATCAACTATTATCTAAAACATTACATATTCAAAAGTTTGGTTGTACTGTTTCTGCTGAAATTATTTAATTACTTATATTACCTAAGGTAATATAAGTTTCTGAAGAAAAGGCTTAAATTTTATCCCGTTTTCTTGCTCATTTACAGTGGCAGTATATGTTTGTTATAGGTAGGGATATGTAAACCCATGTAACCCAAGGTAGGCTAAATTAATGTGTTTTGTGTCGATTGCTTGCTTTGAAAGTGATAGAGCAGGAAAATACATGGCCAAATGTGCGTGCACCGCACGTCACTAATAATATATTATAGCTGCTGTGGCTGATTGTGCTATTCGTTAGTTATGTACATATTGTGTAACTTCCCATCATATGTCTTTGCAATATAAATTAATTTTGGGAGCTTCCAAAAATTGTGAACCATCCAAACGTAAGTAGATACACAATCTGTGTATAGTTAGTGTGACCTTTGTTAACTCTTATCAAGGGATATGCAGTTTGTCCAAAGACCCTTCGTCACTGCAATTATTATGTAGATATGTGGGTACCTAGTTTATTACGGTGGCTCAGTTGAGTGACAGCAGTAAACCAATATGTACCAGGAAAATGCATAGATAATCTAATGACAGTATATAGTGTGTGTAAGTTCGGATCTGGAAATAGAAAGCAGAAAACTGAATAAACCAGTATTCTGCTTACATTAGTAGGCTAAAGCTATCAGTATTTTATTCTCCAGAAACCGAATGGATTTCCAGAGGCACAATATAGTAGGTATACAATATTGTGGGTATGTGCTTACGTTTGTGAATTTTGAGTGAAATCGTTTCCTCCCACAAAAAACGAATTCTTCGAAACTAAGCAAGGAAACTATTGATCGAACACTTCCACAATTGCCAAAGACTCCATGAAAAATATATTAGAGCTGAATGAGTTAGTTGGATGGATGGAGTTGACTTGTTTCATATGGCCACACTACTACAGCCGCCAAACCACTGCACTGCATTGCTCAAGTTAACTGGCTTTTGGAGTAATTCCCTATAAATAAGTACTATTAGTATACCTTATGCGGGTACCTAAATATTTTACTACATTTACTACTACATACGGTTTGCAACTTGCAACTCTACTCGATTTGTGTACCGTATGCGTATGTATGTTAGCATTATAGTACTAGTTAACATTACATGTATTCATTCTGCAGTAAGCCCTATTCAGAAATATCAGTAGTAGTTCATCGTCTTAGCTTATACGGAAATTTATAGATAGGATATTTGTTGTTTCTCATAATGGATAGGGATTTATTGTTATCAGGTGCCAGCATATTATTGTACACTGACAGAATTTCCTAACATTATACTTCTTTGCCACATGAAAGTATATAAGATACATAGTGCATTCAATTTTAATAAAGTTTAATAAGAAACATTTTATAAAAGTTATGAAGGTGCCCTTTCCATTGTCCTACCTGATTAAGATTTTTTCAAACTAATATAATGTGAGTCGTAATTCCTGTTGTGCTGTTCTTCCATGGAATAGCATTTCGCCACCTCTACATCATACAATAAGATAGAGAAAGGGCAATAAATTTATTTAGAGTAATAGTAAAATTGGGCAATATATAGGTAGCTATATTAAGATACGAATAACTATAGCTACTTTAGCTTGGGAATTATTTAAAGGTATACATATGTAATTTATAGCTCATTTAAAATTCACGGTAAACGTAAATGGTAAATACTTACTGAAAGGTTCATTATCATTATTTACACGCACTTACTACCTACACACTACCAACACTAATTGATAGAGTACTTAGGCTGCACATTTTTACTACGATTACTACTACACAATACTGTGCTACATAGAAATATTATGTAGATATCCAATATTACCAGCATACCGATTGTTATTTTTGGAATTTATTAAGATATAAATTATAGCGACTAAAAGTCGGTTTTAAACTGAAGAAAAAGACGAAGTCAAGTCTAGGAAAAGTATTAGTAGCAGAGTCGGCTGCATGCGCTTTTCAATTTATCACTAAGACGTTGACAGAGCTGACAATGATTCTGAACACGCCCGCCTGGCACTGCCTTTTATCTCCCTCAGTAACTCCAATCCCTATTTCCTTGGTTAGGTACTCCTTCTCCTGTTTTACGATTTCCACATGCATACGTATTTTTATATTCAAAATATTGTTATAAGTAAAAGTGTAGCTTTGCTACAGGGAGAATAGATTTTCTTCTTAGAGTAAGAAAAGCAACTGAATCAAATTCTCTTTGACGCCCCTCCTACGGAAAACTTTCTCCCCTTTCACTTCAATCCATTCTGTTCCCTTTCTAATCCACAATACAAGTATTACAATCCTATTACATTATTTGGGAAGCATATATACATGTACAATCTGCAGCATAAGTAAATATAAAGTTTTCTTTGGAAGTACTTACTACGTAGTATACAAATAAGAACAATTTTAAGTATTTTCGTGGGTGCCTATATTACATATTTTGTATTTATGGGTTTTGTTATGCTCTTTCACAAAGTTCACTTCAATCCATCCATCTTTCCTTCCAACCCTTTTCAATGTCCATTAACTCGCTATACAGAATTGACAAGACCCCACTTTCAATCCTAACATTAGCTCTCCAATATGTAAAGTATGAACTGTCAGGGAAGGTACATCAAAAGAATTTTATATTATTAAGCCACTGGGTTGCTATACTTCACATTTTACACCTGCTCTAGTTTAATGTATAGTATATAGATGTATATGCCCAGCACACGCTTTGCTGGTGCCGATTTGAGTCAAATAATGTATTTAGATACGTAAGGATTACATATACAGTGAAGATAGATATGATGTAATGAAATTGTCCAATTGAATCTCTAATGCGGATGCTTCTATCTATTATGTATCAATGTATTCGCATTTGTACCTCGGGATTATAAATAATAAAATATGCTGGCGGCTTCCCCCTTCAAGTCATTCTTTGTGTATTGCACTAGTTATCTCATACTTGAATATTTACATTCCACTGTTATGCAACTCATTTCTGTTTGTCAGTGGTGTTGCAACTTATCCAGTGCCTACGTATATTAGTATACATTATGCGTACATTTTGCTTTATTACAGTTCAGCACTCAGAAATTAATAGTGTATTTTCACCAATTAAAATTTAAGTGAAAAATATGTCGAACGATTAAAGTGTTAACCTAATTATTAGATTGACTGCTAATTTACAAAAATGTTAGTATATACTGATTGATGCTTTATTGTTAAGTTAATTCACTATTTTATTATGTCTTTATAAATCTTTAACTTCTCTGTACTTCGGTTCATAATTCAGTTGCAAAACTGCCATGTAACTTTTTCTGATAATAAATCCAATCCAATCCAATCCAAAAAGTTAAAGCAAAATGTTAACCAATACATACTATTGATTGTGATTGTGAAACTACCCAAGAATAACAAGCCAAGTAATGTAGAAAATATAAAATTGATTAGGTAAGTGCAACATTTTATATGAATGAATGGAAAATTCGAATTCTATTATTTATGGAGAAATTCGACCAGTGCAGTGAAAGTCTGAGGTGTCGATAACTATGTGTAGGTGTACTGTATGTGAGTCTTTTACATGAGGCGGTGCGGTTTCTGGGTATTACGTAATAATATTGAGAATACCAAGTCTGCAATACCTTGCAATACTTAGCTTGTTAGAATATCCTTGTTACTTACTAGTATAATTGTAATACTATGTAATTTTAGTAAGTAGTCAATAAATGTTCTATTTATTTACCACAGATAAGGTATCTATAGTATAAATATATTTTATACTTAACTAAACTACCTAATCAAATACCAATATAAGCAGCATAAATAATATATAGCCTGTATACATGTCTACGTATTGATTAACAGGCTTAGCTAATGTTAATAATATTCTGTGAGAAATTTTTCATTCAAAATATCAGCACGTAATATAATGGACCTAGAGTTTAAAACCATAGTGGGATGTACCTACGTGGACAGGGGGTATCAGGTTATCTTCACCTCAGTACCTGTATACTGCAGACGTAACTTTATTGTATACCGTAGTACAGTGTGCTCCTAATGTTCCGTGATTTCTTAACGTTGAAATTGATAAAATCTTTCTTTACATTGCACTTAGTAACGAGGGAAATTGCAGACGCTGATAGTAGTAGACCAAAGAATGAAACATAAAAACAAAGAGAGGGTCACGAGGCAAAATTAACATTTGAAAAATGAAAAAGTGCATTAAGGTTATAATGACTGTGTTTAATAAAAATAGAACAGCTACTTATAATTAATTGCCGTGCCCTGGCATTGAAAGGAAGCCAGGGAAAGAGAAACTACAATACATAAGTATATAAATAAAGTAAATACATAATACATCCCTAATATGTAGTTGGATTACGATTAGACTTACTAGACTTACTTGCATATAAAATCCTAGAGCTTAAACGAAATAATATTTATGTAATGCAGAAGAGAGAATGAATGCAAAGAAAGACATTATTATACAAACTCGAGTTAACTTCACTCGGCTGATGCTCTGTCCAGTGGACACTGAATATGAAACAGTCGAATGAATGTACAGGTGCTATTTAGATGCTATCGTATGCATGGTGGTGCATAGAAAAATCGTGAAGGGTGGTTTTCCTTCGTATATCTGTTACAATATTTTGAGTGCTACGTCTGTCTATATAGCTAAGCTGCCCTGTTTTTGAAGCCTGTGTGGTACCCTCTGTTAGACATGTGATGTGATGTGATGGCAATTGTGGCTGAATTAGATGGGGTATGCTATTATGCATTATATTACCATATCATTTTCATCTCCACTGCTTTACATTATATTACAGTCGAGTCTACACTCTACACTACACTACATTACAGAAGAATTGTTTTTATGAGAATGGAAAAGTATACGTTAGTTCATGCTATGCTCCTTTACTTTCCATGTCAATGTTCATTTCTCATGCATTTCGTACACGTATCTAAAATGTATAGAATCCAGAATTATTTTCCATGCTACAATATGCATTATATTTACGTACGTAACCTACGATATATGCTACTACTACGTTAGTTCACATATAAAAATTCTGGTTTGCTCAACAATGTATGTATCTATGTGCTTAATTGTATCGTAATAACTTGACGGATTGAATGAGTGGAAATGAAATCAAGGAAGTAGAACGGGAAAACAAGGTGAAACGAGCAAGTGCCCAGAGATGGGTTTAAGATTTGGAAAAAATAAAAGATAAATAATACATCCTTGATAAAAGCAGGAAAGTTATCGCTGAGTTATGTAGTCGTATGTAGATTACATTTCCATGTATATACTATTAGGTAATATTATGTTGCAAGTACTAGGCTGGTGCGTGTACCACTATACATACAATCAACTACATATCATAGTCATCACATCACAACTAAAATAACATTAGGGGAATTCCCACTTAAGCTCTAAACTTAGAAATTGTTGGTAATTAACAATAATGCATTATACAAATAAATTTCATTACGTATAAATAGTATAAGCCTCATTTTGCATACGCTGCATTTGAATATTGAGTAATTCATAAAAATTGTTCATTAGTAAATATTTACAAAGACTTTTATATTTTACGCAAAATTATATGGAGTAATTATAGCGTAACATATTTAAACATAAATACTATGTAAAATATATATTTAAGGACATAAGTAGTAAGACCCTTTATCGTCAGTACCTTTAATTTCAAAAATTAAAATAAATGAATGGGTTGACACAACGCAAGAACCAAATGGCAGACTGAGCTTAACTGAAGCATTTCATTATGTGGTTTTCCACTGTATAAAAATTATGTTATGCATTAAATGTGTGTCTACTGTATGTCTATATAGTATAAAGTACTATGCACAAGAAAGTATTATAAGATGTATCTGTATGTCTGTGAGCAACTAAAGAATGAAAATGTCCAGAGAAGCAATTTAAATGAAGTGCTGTTAAGTAAGTAAGTTTAAGTCCAGTAAATGTGATGATGATTATGATTGTGTGCTAGAGTAGTATGTTATGCAGACGTGGATAGGAGTAGAGTCATTATTTCAGCTAAAGATTGTATATGCGAAGCGTAACCCGATTGTGGCTCACTTCCTGCCTCAAAGTTGCCCGCAGAAACTAGCATTGTTTTCTGATGCGATAAGCTAAGGTTAACAAGAGTTGGCTCAGGAGTTGGAGTTGGAATGAATTCGCGTATAGTTATTATCTCTACAGCAGCAGCAGCAGGTCTTCATTCTACTGTGTACATACATACCTATATAAAAATGAGATACTAAATAGTTGAGTTTGACTTGAAGTTCAGTGTTACATTATGTAATGTAGCATAGGTACTGCTTAACTGTTATGGTTAATATGCTACATGCATAGCTACATAGGTACTACATACATTTATATTACTTTTTCTACACAGGGTACACGCTTTTTGCTCGTAGTTACTACATTTAATACTTACACTTATTTTTAAGTAGACATACTTTACGTACAATAATATATGTAGCTAGTAGCTAGAGTTAGAAGATATAAATATATTATTTTATCATCCTCTATAGGTAGAGCCTATCTATAGTATATGTAGCATAGTGAGTGAGTGAGTGAGTGAGACGATTAAATTGATTGTGTTGTGAGAGCTTGTGCTCAAGATATCTAAGTAGTAGTCTGGTTTTCTTTGCTTTGCGCTGACCTTCCTTTCCTTGCTAAGTTAAGTTCTGGTTTTTGAAACAGGATCTAGGGAATGGCAAGCAAGAGTTACAATTGATGTATAACAACATAGTTCAACTCAAGAAGAGTTTTCATGCCGACATGCTCTGTTCTTCTGCCATGAGCCAAAGCGAAGCAAGACATGACGCCTCGTCTTATTACTTATTATTATATTGAATTATATCATACTTTATATTATTATCCTTATGCTAACTAAAGTTATGAATGTGTGTGTACAATATTCTATTCTACGAAACAATATTATGTAGTCCTTAGTAAGTATTAGTATTAATGTGTGTGTATAATAGACATAGTTAAATTTTTATTCTGCTCTACAATGAAAAAGTCTCTTCCTTTTCTTGTCTTCCGCTGATCTGCTTCAATTCCGCTGATTTGCTGATTCTTGACTACGATCGTTGCACCTGTGCTTCTAAATTGTAAACCACCCTTTCTTTCTCTCTTCAGCTCCAGCCAACTATGCACTACTTAAATATCCACCCCACTCACAAGCACTCGCTCACTCAACTCAAGAAACATTTATTAATTTAAAGCGTGGCGTTTTATGGAAAGTAATTTCTTTCTTTGTACTTTAATTTAATGACTCTTTTCCTCTATTTTTTGCTGGACTCATTCCAAGGCAACTTCTCTTCTCAAACATAGATTTTGTCTCGTTTCTATTTTATTAGGAGCACCAAATAAACTGATTTTCTAGTGCTAATAAACTGAAACCTTTTCTGCCAAAATAATTTTGCCATTCTACAGATATGCGATAGAAACTTCAATACATGTTAGAATATTAATAACTAATTATTCTCCAGTCGCATAGCTTTCATTTTGTTTATGATTAAATTAAGTAATAAATAAAATAACCGGTGTCATACATGTAAAACTGGTGTACACAAAACACATTCTATCTGTATAAGTATATATGTATATTTGTAGAGGGATAAGTTATCCAATTTTGGCACAACTTGGAAGTGAACGTCAGAAGCTATACTCTCCATAGGGTGTCGTATTTAATTGAATGCAATTGAATGATGCTCAGCATGAGTCTTTACTCATTGTCAGTGTATGTACATAACTTGAATCGGTAAGATGCTACGTACTACATACATGCATTCATAACTATACATTCACTATCAACTGTAGCATTCATACGTAGGGATGGTATAATAATAACTCTACACTTTGTCAGACAAACTGATTGTTGCAAGAGAGTGTACATAATGATATGTATAAATAGATGATAGAATTTAATTTTAACAATCGTGGATGCATACCTGACAACTCTCATCCATCACATCACATCACCATCACACTTACATAACATAGCATCACTTGGAGTCAACTGAGTGCCTCAGTACAACAGGTGTGAACTGAAGCGGACATGATACTGGATAGCAAAACTATTTTACATCACCCTCATTCGTCCTATTTCATTGCATTGTCATTGTCTTGCATTGATATACAATACAAGTAGTATCCTCTAAAACTTATTGTCAGTAAACGAAATACCTAGCTTCATTCTTCAAAACGTAACAATATATTCCTTTCATAATGCATAATAAGGATATACCCTATAGCGTACCCTTTATTATGTAGACATGTACTATCATCATCTGCCTGCCTTTATTAACTAGCACTAAGCACTGTTTGATAAAATAACAAATTAAAAACAAGAGTGCTTTTGTTTTATACCCCGCTGCAACAATGTCTACACACTCACAATTAGGATATGAGAATATTCTTCTAACTTCTTAAAGCTCGACCTGCTTTTATATGATCATTACGCTGGGATTCAGATCCCATTGAGATTATTATTGGATATAAAACTCACCAGTAGTAATATATTCTATTTAAGGCAAAAAGGGTTCTGTATTATAGTAATTCCTGAAGTAACAAGTGTGTAAAATATTATTAAACAGAGTTTTATTCAGACATATTCAAACTGGATTCCTATTTCATTCTGTAATTTTGATTTAATAATTACATGATTAGTATTATAGAGTTGCTATAAATGAAATGGAAATTTAATTTATTTGCAAGCACACAAAAGGTACAACAATGCTTCCCACGTTTCATCAGTAACAATTAATTGTCATTTTGACAATATGGCTAAATGTATATTAAATATCGGTAGTAGCTAAAGTGTCAAACATTAATATCTATATCAAAGTAAAGTAATATACTGATTGTAAGCACTATGTGAATTCAACGATACACAGTTTCTTTGCTTTTGCTTTAGTCTTTAATGCCCTATTACTGTGTAGCTAAATCGCACAGATAATGTGGGTAGCCAAGTAATAACCCCACATTATCGCTTCAATGATAATTAAAACGAATTCAGTGTGCTGTTATATGTAAGCAATACCTCCTAATTGCTTTCCCTATACAGGTGCTATAATTCCTAATATAGGTTGTTAAAGTCAAAAACGAGAAAGGATTCAGACTCGGTATAAATTGCAACCTACACTATTCAGTTGATATAATATAACGATACAAGTTATACAAGTATAATTAAATTTCATTTAATCCACTTTAACAATAATCTGCATTATAGTTATATTGAATGGGTTTTATAGATAATTTCTACCATATAATGCACTATAAACAATGGCAGTTGAAGAAAGCAAGAATAGTGGAAGTATATACATACTAGTACCTAATAGTGGAACAAATGGCAAGTTCAAGAAGGAAGGATACCAAGGGTAGGTAGCTAAGCTACATGTAAATTTGTACTCGTAGTTGGTTTAATTGCAATAAGATCTGAAACAAAGCAAAACACCTTCCTTTTTCTGACAGTTTACAATTGAATGTCGGATAAATGTTAAGCAATGCTGCTTATTTCCACCCAACTGTGCAGTTAATGGCAAGCCTTCCTGTTCTAACGCATTTAGCTAGCAAATTAGACAACAGATGTATTCTGTAAACGTCAGGCAATTACTATTCATCAAAAGAGAAATAACAAGTTGACTTGGCTTTGGCTCTTTAGATTGGCTTTAGTTTAGTTTAACCATTGTATCGTGTATACATAGAAGGTAGGTATATGTGTCTATATTTGTATACGTGGTAATGGGATAATGAGTGAACCAGAAACAACTGCTTCATTGCACTCGAGAACAAGGAATCCTCACTCCTCCGTGCACAGGAAATAAAAGTTATCTGCCAATAATAAAAATTACAAGTCAAGTCTAATTTATTCATCCTCCTCTCACTCATCGTCAGTCCCAAGCGAATCGGCAGCGAAACTACTAATAGCTTCCTTAGCATTTAAGCAGCTTTTCACTACTTAAAGGAATAGAGGTGCTCTTGCATCAATGATTTATACATAAATCTAACGATGAGTAATTGATTCTTATTATTGGCATTAACCAAGCCAAGCGAAACCATACTCTGTAAACATTCTGTAGACATGCTGGTTTTATTCAATGCATTATGAAGGAATATGCAAGTTTAATTTTCGCCGAAAAAAGTCAATAAGGATAATATCAAAATTAATATTCAGTAACAATTGTTAAATACTAATAAAATTACAAACGTAGGGTTAGTAAATAATTAACACTGTGAAAAAGGAAACGAAATGAAAGTTGGGTAAGTTGAATTGTAAAACATTTCTAAAAATAAGATATGTTCCTGCAGACGATAAAAGGGAGCATATTCTGTAAAGGCTCAAGAGACGGATAGTAGTTCCATTGTTGAAGGAAATGCTGACTGGAGATGACTGGAGTGCGAGTGCTTTGGTGGGTTGTTACGTATTAATTGTTACATATACCTACCTACACAACTAAATCTAGAGATAAATTACCTTATCTGTAGTTCAAGAAGAAGTAGGGAGTTTTTAAGGTATTTATTCCAAATTGAGGATTGAAACGTGGAGCTACAATACTACAACTTACAACCTGCCTTTACAATTATTTCATATAAATAAATAGTTAAACTACACAGTCTAGCCAGCTAAAAGGTATAGTATAAGTATGCTCAATCAAGAATGCATAAGCTTATGACTATTTAGTTTGGTATGTGATAATTCCAGGTTCTAGGACGAAAGATCCTGCCCTAAATCGGATCCTATAGTAGAGATAAAGATACTACGCAACGCTTTCTTTGTTGTACATTTCGACAAATAAGGAAATAAAGATGCTACCAGTTGCCATCATTCATGAAGCTATATATTTTCAATTTAATCAGAGTTGTTATTATGCTAGTTAATTACTATTTTTACTTATTTAATATCTTTGTGTAATCTTCCCTCTGATTACTGCTTATCTTTAGCATTTAACTTAATTTTGCACAACAAAAGCAATAGCAACGGCGTAGGATATTATGTCAGAAGTAAGATCTACTGTTTCTACGATATATTGTCCGGTGGGTCATTTTGTCCTATTACCATATGGGATATATATGATACGTAAATATGCGATTTGTACATCCATTTGTGGAAGAAATGACATAATAAGCCTTAGTGAGTTAGAGTCTTCTTGTTTCTCTGCTGTATCTGTAGTAGCTGTGTTATAACTTTAATACACAGTAGCTACCTGACTGAGATGGATGTATTTATAGTGAGTGTAGTGTATCTTATTCAGGGCCATCTTGATGAATGTGGGAAACCGCAATGAAAACAACGCATGAATGGTGTAATGGATGGAATGACTTCAGCATAAACTTGATGTCTTTCATAATCTCCACTCAAACCCCATCCAAAATGTGAGTGTAATCGAAATGTGTGTAGTTGAGGATTGCCTTGCCATGCCACGAGATTCCTCAGTGTCAGCCAGGCGATACGATTCAACAACACAGTACAATAGATCAAGCAGTTCAAAATCTACCATTAGAACACATCCCTGATCCGAATACATATTCTTATACAGCTTTATATTACACTACATACTTCAATCCCTTCTCTGAAGTTTAACTTTAACCTAACCTATCTGCAGCGTTAAGAAAAAGAATGTTCTTCGGTGTACATAATATTGTATAAAGTCCTAACTTTTTAGAACTACATGTAGAAATACCTTATATACAGATACTTGTACCTAAAAATAAATATAGTTATTACCAGTCAAGCTAAGAAATACAGACACATGGCCATAGCACATCAGTGCAATAATGCGATGCAATTCAACAATACCAGCGCAGGGAACAAGTGAACAGTAGCTGATTTTGATTGTGATGTTGACTGTGGAGTCTTGCTTGAATTACTTCCTAAGCTTAACCTCCTCATCCTTTCCTAAAGTATGCATTGTATAATATTCAGTTCAGTACATATTCACATCTATACATAACGCGTACGTAACGTACATGCTGTAATAAACGCTGGGTCATCAAAGACTTACTACTTTGCATGTGTTAGTACACTTGTTGGATTAAAAATAAACGTCGAATCAAAGAGTAAGAAAAGAAGGTACAAATATTTCAATATTATCTTGACATTACATACATAGTCTAGTCTAGTCTTTACATACATAGTTATATTTTAAATACGTGGACATGATATCAACACCTTAATAAAAAATTGAGTAAAGGTTACAGGGGCCATGAATAATTTTATAATGTTGTGAAGCAAACAAAGTCCTGCAATGAAATTCTAACCAACCCAAAGACTAAATAGTATTTAGGGATACTGGAATATATTTTCTTTTTAAATAAATTCGCAATATTGAAAATAGTTAATCGCTTGGTGGAGATGTATTTATTGTAATATTTAAATACGTTTCGCTCATGATGTATAAATAAACAGTAAAAAATTTCAAAGCTTACCAATTTATGTAATTGTGGAAAATGTGGAAAACATAACCTACAAGAGGTTAAGAGCCTAGTAAATACATCCATCTGTTCTTAAGCACTGAATTACATCTTTACATTAGGTTTCTTGTAACATTATATAACTAAACTTAAAACATGCTTCCATGAAAAGCAATGATCTTATGCAAGGAGATTTTAGTAAGAAAAGTTAGTGAGTGTCTAATGTCGTAGATGAAAAAGAAATAAAGTGTAGGATTGAGGGATGTGAGGATGACTCTGAGGGAATTCTGTTCAAATAACACTACACAAAAACAAAGTGAATTAAATAGAAGAGGCAGTGACTGTTTTGTGTGTAAAATACGAGAAAAACAATTGGAAATGCAAGTCAAAGCTGAGAGAGAGAGCCAATAAAGAAATAGAAATAATACGTGTAACTTAAAATGGATGTAAGATGTGTGCATGTATTTTTGTTTGTAGTCGCATTTGGTAGTCAAAAGTTCAGCTACCGTAAGAAAAAGGGAGAGCTTTGAGTCTTTAAGTTGTTAGCTTTTAGCTGCTAGGCTAAAGCTAAGCGAAGTGAAGTCAACGTAACGGAGCTGCATTTGAAATGACAAAACATGACACGCTCGAATTTCTCCAATTATAGATCCAAGGGAAACCAACCAACCCCTCAATGAGTCTGGAACGAACCGAAGATTTCCTAAAGACGCAGTTCCACCCTCAAATGTCGCCTGGGCTGCGTGGGCGATTCTATTCTCTCATCGTCAGATTATTTCACATCATCTCTCTCCAATGTACTCTGCGTAGCATTTCTATGAAATACTCTTTTCTAGTCTGCTCCTGCACAGGCACAACACTGCACTGCAATATTTCAACGCTAACTATACTCTATTTTATTACTGGTATGGTATAGCACTGAAAAACTAGCATTGCGAATGCTAATGCTATATTGCTCTGCTGCCATGTAAGATTCTCTGCTTGATTTTCTTTTCACTGCAACTCTTAAGTATTTAGGTATGCATAAAACCTTTAGCATTGCAGAGGTCTCTAAAGGCTCCTTCTTTGATATCTGATTTCTGCTATTTTTATACGAATTCTTATAAAGTTATGCTAGCAAAAAAGGAAATGTCAAAGTTTTAGAGACGCTTCGCTTCTCATCCGTGATCCATGTTAAAGTTAAACAATGTTAAGTATTGTCTAACAATAAACTACGGGACCGTACACATGTTACGTATATTCTATAGCAACTCAACCCTGCCACAATCCCATAAATACCTAAATTTCGTAGTTTACATATTGCATTGCTTTGCTAGAAAACAGATTTTTGCAAGCCTAAATTATATTTGTTCTATATAGCTTATCGTTAAATTGCATTATATATAACAGCACAGTGAAAAATGAAAACCATTGTAATATTATGCTTCTCGTGCTACCTTAGCCACAGAGTTTGCACATGCAATGTAAAAAAGGATTTTACTGGATACGACTGTCAGTTGAAGTTGATTCTTTGCTTTACTACACAATATTTAGGTATATGAAAAATGTATGCAATATCCTATAACATACATGCTTTTATTCTATTATCTCACTGCATAGAAGAAATGATAAATTATGGTACAAATCCTGTCATACCTTTCCAACTTTCAAGTCTTCAAATATGCAGACTTACTTATTATACGTTCTGTCTGCATAGATATCAGCCAAAACTCAAGGTTACTTCAATTAGCTTTTTGGCAGATATGCTTTAACATAATTTTCCCTCCTCCTTACTTTTTTTAAACAAATTTTCTCTTACCATGAAATTTATATACAAACATATATATGCATTTAGATATACTACTATAGGTAAGGACTATGTAAATATGTGGTATTTCAAGCTACATGTAATATTTAATGATATCTATACATTATCTTTGTTTTTACGATGCTGTATTAAACTGTAGACATTTTACAGACACGTAGTTTCGTTTGGTTTGGCTGGTTTGCATAATAAGTTGACCTCTTGGTTAGCGATATTAGTATAAGATAACAATAAGGAAAGTTGGTATATAAAAGAAGGTAATAATATAATGGATAGTGGGAAAATAATGGCAGGGAAATATAGTTTAGGATATTATGACATGACATGCTGGTTTATAAGATAGCAATTCGGATGTGAACTTGAGGTAGAGAAAAATGGTAAGGGAGACGACACAAGAAGGCACCGCCGTCCGCGAAGTCAAACCAAAGAGCAAGTAAAGAAAGGAAAGCACAGCAAAAGCAAAATACTGATGTGATATGATGTGCTATTGTGTAGTAAAACTAATAGTAATCCTTCTTGAATCGAATGGATGGAAGAAAGAGTAATATAAGAAGGAGACTGCAGAAGTGAACTGACTCAGGCGCCACGTACAGCCGCAACAGCCGTAGAACCCTTTGTTCTCAGGCTTAAGATGAGCCTAGAAAAAGTGGATCGAAAGCGGCACTGTTGTCAAGTCTGAATTGACGAGCCAAAACTACAGCTAATCCAGGTGCGGAAATATTGGTCATCCACCTTGCAACTCTTCCACGTTCCTCATGATTATCGTGACTCTGCTTCAATCATCAGTCAGAACACTCTTTCTTATATCCCACCGCTACTCAGATATTTACAGCACAAAATATATGTGTAAGTATAAGTAACCATTTGTTCGAAATGATAGATAAAAGCAGTTCGTTTCAATTCAGAAGGTTTTTTAAAGCAATACAACACAATACATTATATAATGCACAATAATGCATTGCATACCATCACAACTCAACCTGCACAAATACAACCTAACATTGGCCACAACAAAAAATACTTCGAATAATTTACATATTTCATTTTACAGTCTAATTAGTATTAACAGCATACCTACACAAAATATTAATCTATTCTCCTACATAGCTTTTCTCTACTTAACTATCTGTATCATCCACCTTTTCAAATAATTTAAAACAGATATCTCAATCAAATAACCTACAGTAAAAGTAATTATACTTATCACTGTATTATCTGTGTAACGCTTGTCTGAAAATAAAATAAATTCTACTGGTGTATAGAAATCACCACTACTTAGAAACGCAATAAATATTTGAATTTTTGCTTCACATTATACGTTCTCATGTAATGTTTTCATTGTTAGTTATTGTGCATAGCAAAATGTAGCACCTATCTGCAACAATATCGTCATAACATGGATTACATTAACATCTTAAGCATACTCATTTTAGTGTTTGTCATGCTTTAAATGTTAGTGCTGTATGTAAGCATAAAATATGGAGCAAAACATAATGACTAATTTGTTGTGTTAGCACGTTAGCAAAGAGATCAAAATATTATTAGTTAGTAAGTAATATTTTGTGTAAGTACAAGTAGGCTAAGTTTTACTAGCTGAGAACATTCTTGGGCATCAAAATATGAACGTATGACTAATAAGTAACATTTTGTGTAGTTACACGAGTAACTTAAGTAAAGTATAAGTTACAAACGTTCTTGTTCATGTTATTTAGAGCTATGACATAAAACACAAATATTTATGTAATCATGAATTAGACACTGTTCAACGTAATCCAAGCTGACTTTCCCTGTCCAGTACCGACTTCTACTACGTGCTTTAAGCTTACAATAAACAATGTTATAAATACTAGTAATTTGAAGATAATTTATCCATCTTTTCTTAATTGTATGTATATCACATTTTTCTCTCGCCATTTTTTCAAGGGAAGAACATAATATTAAATTGCCATATTGACTTTTTATTATAAGATTTGAAGTTGTTACTAAACACTAAGCGCAATCCTTTAGTTGGCAAATCCCTCAAAAGAAATTGCTTAATTCATATTTTCAATTTAATTATTAGCATATACGAAGAGCTGTAAGAAAGGGTTTCCAATGTACATGTACCTACGTAGTATCCTAGCAGATGAATTATGCAAATTCACAGATAAGGTAGTTTATACGAATCTTAAATCTGCCGATCCACTTACTTTTTTCATAAGATGGGTACCTACATGGTAAGTATATTAAAATATATAAAAAATATATATTACAATGTATCGGTTCATTTGCACATACATTTTAATGGTATGCATAGAAGTACCCTGTGTATCGTGCAAAGGAATGCATAATATGCAGAGAATATGGTACAGTGTGATAATAACACGTAATAGTACATATCTGTAGTGTTATTAAGTAGAACAAAACTGGTAAATCTGTCCGAAGGAGGAAGGGGTTGCCCGAATCCATCCCACAACAACATACTATCCATAAAATCAATGAATGGTATGTGTAATGAATAAGAAAACTACTGTCCCGTGCCAGCTAATCATGTTTAACATTCTTAATATGTTGGATCTAGACAAGACCGAGTCTAAGTACATACACAGAGATCTACATAATATTACATTTTATACATACCTACTATATGTGCCCTAGACACTTGGTATGCAAATGAGTATTGTTGTCCATTCAAGCCAGTAATCTAGCTGTATACTTTTTTAATGTAATGAATCCTTATTTATTAGGAATAGGTATTGCATTCAAAGCAGCTAGTTGTTGTTGTAAATTATAATATTACGTAGAGCTTACATGCATGTAAGTATTATATAACTACCAAATGCAAGCTAGAAACAGAAGCAGTGTTCTTGAAGTTGCTCGAGTAGTTTTTGTTGTTGATTAAGATGAGAACTGAAAGTGGAGGAAACCTATCACACTGGCCCAGACCAGACCAAGGGAATAACTATTATCTATCACGAATGCATATAGCTATCTCGTTTGCCTTTGAATCCTACAAACGAGCAGACTTCAATATTTGCTCTTGTGCGTGACGTCACTTTAACTTGCAAAATTGAAATTTACATATGTACACTTATCTCCCCTCATATATTATTCGCTACTTAACACTATAATTCTTCCTCGACATAATGAATATAATTTACGTTCAATTAAATGTCTCCTGGACATTTGGATTGATTGCTTCGTATTCATTGGATCTATTTAGCTATAGAGTAGATTTGGTAGGTATGTGTAATCCTTTGTCCACAATTTAAGTGGAACTGTAGCCATGCAGATTTCCTTAGCCATAAATTTTCTGCCGAAACAAAAACTGCCACAATGCAGTAGGAAATAATTTTAAGCGATTTTTCCAGTAATTACGCCTTTTATTCCTAAATAGCAATCTTTCCTATACATTTTCAGTTTAACATACAGAAAATCATTTGGATTTATTTATAAATTCCTGTTAAATTAGATAGTTAAATATGTAGGTATTTATTAATGAAGTCACTGAGTAATTGCGTTAGTATACAGTACTTAATGTCTTGACGATATGGTTATTGAGATTGAGGCACCCCAACGTCTCACCGAATGTCAATTAGCAATTAGTTATACCCACTATATACTTATATTCTTGGAATTTGATACACAATTCTATTATCTTTTTCTGCAATAGACAGGCCCATAAGTGAGTATAGCACTTAGGTGAACATGGCACCGGAGAATAATGGGACATAGCGTAATGTGAAGAAAATCATTGTGTACGATCTAATCAAGGAACATCAAGTTGACGTGACAGTTGAAGCAACGTAGACAGAGAGGCTCCATTCACTTAAATAAAATACTCGTCGAGTTACTTAGAATTGCAAATCGAAGAGTTTCATTATTACAAAGATATGTACAAACACTAGTGCGACAGTTTATGGAGAAGGTATACACTTTTATGTGCATATATGTGCGGAACCATAAGTAGTACAACTTATAAGTATTACCTTTAATGTATAGCATTAATGGAAGATACCAGCACTTTTGCCACTACCCTTTACTATAACTACCTGTACAATAATACTATATTGGCAATAAAACGGTTCTACTTGTCAGTTCCTTGGTCATCTTTACCCCTTGATCCATTACCCAGTATTCCTTGACTTTTTACCCATCTTTATTTTAGTGTTCATTTACTATATAATAAATGAAATAGAGATATTTATATAATATGTACTATAATGTTGCAGTTACAAAAGTACCAAAATGCGAATTAAAATAATTCAGATTTCTGTTTATATTATTATACTACATTTACATTATTAAAATCCTGCGCAATTACAAACAATAAGCAAATAATATTCAGTATTAAATAATAAATATTTGTCATTTGTTTAATTTTTATGTGAGTAGCTACCTATATGAAATGTATGTTACATATAAACGTAATCTACAAAGAGGTAAAAAGCCGAAGGAGTTAAGAGCCATGTGGTAGCCTATCCAAGGGGTAAAAATGAGAGGGGTAAAGATGTGGGACGTAATAAGAAGTATAAATAGTAGTTACCTACCTATAATATGTATTTGCATTCATTCATATGACATAACTCCTAGTTTACTATAAATGTGTAAAGTAAAGGGTAGATAGTGCAGAAGAAATGTTGGTTTACTATTATCAAAATGTAGCAAACATTTATTGAAAGAGATAGGAAATGTCGAATGAATGACATGGCACTAAGCGACGACAACAAAACACGTTACATACACTCTAGCCTCACATGCACGCCCATAACGTACTACTGAACAGAGTTACTTTAACTTTAGTGTCGTAGTAGTATGTAGTATGTATACTCGTAGCTGTATCTTATGTACAAATAATGTCCTCTTTGAATGGTGTAGCTCATCCCTATGCAAAATAAAGTGTGCTCTATCATTTGGGTTGAACCGAGGCAGGCAGGTAGAGAGACAGAGAAGAGAACCGCATATGGACACAGACCCAGACAAACAGTGTTTGAATAGTTATTAGAAAAGTTATGTTTTGTTAGTTTAGTGGATGGATGGATGTATTTATGTATTTGTATGTATGGATATAGTGGGTAGTTGTTTTGAAAGAGTGTGAGTGATGTGATGAGACGAGAAGAGTGTAACGTTATTTGCTTAGGCACATCATCGTAGTCAAAACAGGACTCTCCAGTCTAATATGCATAAATATGCACTGTCTACTGCAGTGCACTGGCTTGGCTCAACTTGAAGAGCTCCACCCAGAAATAGAAAAACGGATCTGCGTCATATTAATGTCATTGAAGGAACTTCCGTTCTTTTGGCTCCACTCCTACTCAATATATTCCAGCCCAGACTCTAATATTGCAATAAACTCAAGTTAACTCTATATAGCCATGATTTTCGTAACACCCTTATAAAATCTATTTGCAACTATGTTTATAAAGGTATTGCTCATGACTATTACCCCATCTTTAAAGACTGACTTTACTATTTTACTATATAACATTGTGGAAATGATTTTCTTTAATAACTAAGATTTGTCTCTTACGGTTACCTAATATCCCTTTAAAACCAGACCAGTCTGTCAGAAATGTAAAGCAGCCCAGTAGTAAACTCAGTGTAAAAACCCTGCAAAAGTTTTATAATAATCATCGACACATAAGAGTTTCTTCACAGAGTACGCATATTTTTATTCTATTAGCATGTATGTAGTACACATCATAAGAGCCGATACATTATACATCAGAAAATAATGGATACCTAT
>JAQFYC010001160.1:0-38693 GCA_034694165.1 Tomocerus mixtus | reverse complement strand
CACGTTCAATATGAACAGATGCGAATCAAGCGCGCGTCCGTCTGATTCATATTCTAACCATTGAGTCCTCCTTAAGATTAGTGCTTGTGAAGAATCCACGACCACAGATGCTGCAATCAATTGTTGTCCCTTCGTGAATTTTTAAATGAAGACGCAGACTAGTTGAACTTAATAAAGTCTTTTCGCAGATATCACAAGTAAATGAAATTTCCTTAGTGTGAATCACTTTGATATGTTGGTTCAATTTACTTTTTTGAGAAAATATTTTGTTGTCACATTGGGTACAAGGATACCGTTGTGGTGGAGGTTGACTTTGGTTCTTCGGTTTTTGTTGATTTGATTTGCCATGGGCCTTCAAAAGGTGTTGTCCTAAATTTGTAAGGGTTATGAAGGATTTCGGGCAAAATTCACAAAAGTGTGGGTTGGTATCCCTATTGTGGGTTTCCATATGAGTTGAGAGAGTTGTCTCGTCCGGATAAAATAAATGGCATTTCTGGCATTGCACATTAGATGCAACACTGTGTTCCGTTTCATGGGCTTTTAAACTTAAAGTTTGAAAAGTAGCCGGACTGTCGGTACACGGAAATTTTATTTTTTGGTTGAAACCACGCTCAAGTTTTTGACGCTGTTTATAGTGTCGATTTAAATGAAGTTTATATTCATAAGAAGAAGACTCTAAAACGATCTTACAAAAATTGCAGTTTCTACTTGCAATTTTGTGACAGTTTTTCTTATGAGTTGTCAAATCAATTTGCCTGTAATATTTCTTCGTACAGTTTTCGACAGAACATAAGAAAGTCCTTTCGTTAACATGCCCTGTTTGTACGGAATGATCCTCTAGTTCTTGATAACTGCTAACTATTAGCAAACATTCTGCACATTTAAAGGGCTCGGGCTCTTGTAGTTTTGGAAGAGTACCAAAATCACCATCATCAATATCAATCACTGTATTTGTGTCTGGGTGGGCAATTTTTACATGAAATTTTAAATCATTGTTATTTGAAAACATTTTACCGCAGTGGTCACATTCATAAGGGGATGCAGCTCCATGTTCAGACATTTTATGGGCAATCAATTGGTGGTTTAGCTCAAAAAGTTTTTCGCAACAATTACAATGCTTCCAATTTTCTTCGTTGTGGATTTTCACATGCCTATCGAGCGAGTTTTGATTAGCATAAAAAAGATGACAGGTAGGGCATTGTAGTTTAATTTTGATATTATGATCTCCGGTGTGATCCTTAAGATCCCTTCGAGTTACAAATGAAGCGGGGCACAGATTGCATTTCCACGGTTTTTCTCCCGTATGTTTAAGCAAATGCTCTTGAAGGGCACAATTTTCAAAATAACTCTTCTCACATAAGTGACACTGAAACTTTCTCTTTCGTAGTCCTCCTTTCTTGCGTCTGTAGTGTATATTTAAATGTGCTCTGTATTTGTAGAATGATGATGATGGTGGAAAATCTTTTCCGCAAAATTTACATGTTCTGTTCTTACGTTCGTGAACTTCCATATGCATATCCAAATCGTATTTTCGATAATATTTGAAGGTACAATTTTGAAAGGTACAAACAAATGTGCGTTCGTTCACATGGCCAGTTTGTTTCGCATGGTCATCTAGTTCTTGGGCACTTCGAAGAATCATAGCACAAGAACACTCTGCACACTTAAATGAACCTCTTAATCGTCTTAATGATTTTGATTTTCTTGCCTTTTTTGAAATTTTCTCTTCATCTTTGTCTAGACCTGGTTGTGGTTTACCTTGATGGAAAATTTTGAGATGAAAGTTCAAATTCAATCTGTTAGCCAGCATTTTTTCACAATGGGGACAACGATAACCGGGAGCTCCGTGGACGGTGACCTTGTGAGCTAACAGTTGTCTATTGCTTTCAAAGCTCAGTTTACATTTATCACAAAAACTTTCTTCTCTGTGGACCTTTTGATGATGCTTTAACTGGAATTTATCTTTATAAAATCGGAAACAAGTCGGACATTGAACGTTCGTTTTTAGGGCATGGCCAATTTTGTGCAAGTATAATTTTGTATGTCTCCTAAATGCTGCTGGGCACAACTTGCATTTGTAAGGATTTTCTCCAGTGTGACTGTTCATGTGGCCTTTAAGTTGTTGCAGGCTAAAATATTTATTATCACACAGGTGGCACTTATAATTCCTTTTTCGGTTGTGCCCCTTTACATGCTTTCTATGTTGGATGAATGATGGGCTAATTTGCCCACAAATCTTGCATTTTCGGCGTCTTAAATTCGTTTCACTTCTCAAGATTTGTTGGCTTTCTTGATCATTGGCTGATTTGTCTGACTTTTGGTTGGCACTGTCTGAGGCAGAGTTCGATTCCTCATCCGAAAATTTCGAATACTCCGCATCAGAGTCCCTTTTATAATGGAAAACATTTTAAATTGCTAATCAAGTCTACATAAGTATGCATTATATTTCCAGTATATAGGTAAGTCAGCTAGTCAGCTTTACTATTTCCATTAGATAAAAAAATTGTAATTATACAAATAAAATGCCCATAGTTTCTTACCGATTATGGGCTTCAAAACGATGCCCACGTAGGGTCTCCAATATTTTGTATGAGTTTGGACATAAATCACATTGATATGGCGGACCAGGAAATCGTTTTGTATATCGTTCTTTCTTGTGCACCAATCTAAGATGAATGGTCAAATCTATTCTACAAGGCAGATATTTCTTACAATGCTTACATTTAAAGGGTGTGTGCCCTCCATGAGCCAATATTTTATGTGCATGCAAATATTTGATGTACTCGAATCTTTTATCGCACATATCGCACTGTATTAAATTTTCTGCACTGTGTACTTTTACGTGAATGCTGAGAGATTTGTCATGTTTAAAAAATAAATGACAAACAGGACACTGTACGTTTGTCAGAACTTTATGGTGTCGTTTATGACAGTTTAGCATTTTCTTATTCACTAACAATGCAGGACACACTGCACATTTATATCGTTTTTCGTCTGTATGCCTACTAAAATGCTCCTGCATTTCTCTTTTGCCGAAAAATCCAATATCACAAATCGAACAAGTAAAGCGCACTCTTCCTTTGTTTATTTCCTTGTAATGTTGAGCTACGTGAACCCTGTGGTTCATATGTGTTAAACTGACTTTTCCACAAAATCCGCAAGTTGTCCTGTTACCATTTTTAGGGTGTTTAATCTTACTCATTGCAAATTTTCTTTTGGGAGTTTCGGTTTCACATTCATCTGAGTCTGAACTCATGTCCTCGACTGAGTAATCTGATAAGTCCCCATTTAAATCTCTGTATAAAGAGAAAAATTAACGTGTAAAATTCCTTAATCTGACAAATATTGAATAGAGGTATTTTTTCTCTAGTAATGGATATTTTACCGTGAAACTTTCTTGGTTTTCTTGTTCCCAAATTCTTTTTTCTCGGCAATCGCATTTCGCCACAATGCAGCAGCTGCGATTGCAGCCGTCCTTTTAGTTCTGCGTAATTTTTCTCCACCAGATTGTGGAAGAATAACTTTCCCGTTGCAGTCCAATTGTAATCCTGTAATAACAGAAAGAATTTAAAATTTAAATGAAGCACTCTTAATTATCTATCTGCGTCAATAAAAAAAATTAATGATCCATTCCAAAGCTTAATAGCAATTAGTAATTTGTTATGAAAATGGGTATGTCTTATTGTCATAGATGTTTTTATAATGATGTTATATGGAGAGTGGTGGTGACAAAAATTAACTTACTATGCAACACAACTCTGAGTTCTTGAAAAGAAACGTTATTCCTTTGTTTAGACTCTGTTTCATTTTTTGTGCACACTGCGCCATTACAAGAAGGATCATTAACGGGATGCCAATCGTCAATAAAGCTTTCCTCTGGCTGTGATAACAAGTCGTCTTCAAAAGATTCAAACGGAATATCATCTAACTCAACCTGAACATTTAATGGTTCGCTTTTAATGATTTCCATAATAACTACTGTTTTGCTATTTTCGGATACCAGGGAGGGTACACTGTTGGAATGATTGGACGTTTCATTTTGGCATATTAAAACTCCGTCGGTTTTGGCGAATTGGTCATCCAGAAATTTTACATCGCTCGAAGGTTTGGCTTTACAGGAGGTACTGGAGCTTTTAAATAAAATTTTTATCCTGGATTGTAAAATTTCAGTAGAAAACAAATCAATGTAGCCTTCCAACTCTAGCTTTGTGGTTTTGAGACATTCTTCCATTTCCCACAATTTTTCCGATAATTTGAAGCAGTTGAAACAAAACGGATGGGAATTTGTACAAGAAAATGTCCAATTGAATAATTTTCCTTTGATCTTCTCACTCAAGAGTCGATCGCAGGCTTGGAATATTTTTTGGACGTACGCCTCATATTCATATTCCATGCTGTCGTAAATTGGTTCAAAACACATTAGACATGTTGATTCATATTTTATATCCCCATCTTGGAAAGTGTCATTTCTTGATAGGGCACTCAATCTCCTTTGACATATCTCATTAGGAAAGGATTTGGTGTAGTTGTGAAATTCCAGCTTCATGTTTTGAAGCTTTGTGTCTACTTGTCGTAACTTTTCTGAGGACAGGAAACAATCTAAACAAAACAAGGTACTATTTTCGTTCCACGGAGTCCACGTGAAGGAATCATCTTCTATTGTGTCCTTCAAAAGACGCTGGCTGCACTGAAACAGCGTTTTTCTATAGCTTTTGAGATTTTGGGCTTCAAAGGCAGAGTTTTTCTTATTTAGCACTTTAAAGCATAAACTGCAAGAAACTGGAGTCATGGTCTCGGTTTCTATACAGACAGATAAAAGAATGAAAATTGATTAATCCATCAATTTTTTCAAAACGATATTCACCTATTTTTGACAGATAAGTGATAACTGATAATTGAATACATTCACGATGAAAGTAGTCTCCTCTCTACACTCTCCAGGGTTATATTGATTACAGTGATTGATTTCCAGAATTCTGATTTTTTTGAATGTGAATTATTGTGAATAGTGAATACATTATTTACTCACCTTGCTCAATTTATGATTCGGATTCCCGTGAATGATGATTCACGAATGACAAAGATTACTTTACAGTAAAAATTGTTATGATAAATTAACCGTAGGTTAAATACTATAACTTTTTTCGGTTTTTCTGCCAAAGAATATTATTTTGCTGTTCTATTCTAAATGTTAGAACCTATAAAGTTAAAATTTCCCGCCATTGATAGCAAATTAGAACTGCTGTGGGGATTAGTATTATTTCCCTGAGTCGTTCGTTTTTATTGACAGAATCATAAAAAGTGGAACTGTACAATAATAAATATAGTGTTCCTGTGGTGCGGCAGATTTTATTAACCAGACCCACACTAAAATGACACTATTGCACTTTATGACGATGATCCTATGGTCATGATAATTTTATGAATGAAGCTACAAAAACAAAGTTACACTCGTATGTTCTTATGAATGAACTGAATAAATTAAATTTATTTACATATTATTTACATTCAATTAAATGGTTAGATATTTTACAAAATATGTCAATTAGAATGAGTTCAGTTGTGTTGTACATACTCAACATACCAGCTACTAATAGGGTAACCAGCTGTAGGGACATCAGAAGACGTTGCCGGTGGAGGTGGTAACGGTTCAGTGTGTGTTTGAGGTAGCGGTTGAAGTGATGGCAAAGGAGAAACAATGGGAGGAGGAGTAGTTGTTGTCATTGTGGTAGGGATTGGAGGAGGTGTCGAAGGGATGATCGTCATTGTTGTTGTCATTGTTGCTGGAACTGGTTCAGTTTTTGTAGCAGTTGGTTCCTCGTTAGTTTGTTGCTCAACAACTCTCTTTTTGGATTTGCGTCGGGCGAAGGACTCTCCCAGACGTTTTGTGAATCTTTCCAGCCAACCCTTAGAACTACTAAAGTCCAGTAAATTCAATCTCTTCGCAATTTGTGCCGCTTCTTGACGAATTAATTCAGTAGTTATTTTTTCACCGGTTTCCTTTTGTACAGCTATCCACTGAGCCAACTCTTTTTCCAAAGACGGCCACTTGGCACCCTTTATAAATTAACAAACAATAAACAGTTCTGTTTTAACATTAACTATTGTAGAAACAAAGCACGATGAAGGTATGGATGTCGTGGGCACATAGCCTGCCAGGCACATGTACATGGGGAGTTTTACTATTTTAAAAAAACTAATCAAGTTAAAGATACGCAATTTTACAGATTTGGTAGGGAATTGTAGGCTCTCTTTAAATGATACGGCAAGTGAGGCTTATGTGCTAACAGTTGATATTTCAGATACAGACGGATTTACTAGCCAATTAGCCTATCATTGTATAATATATCTACAAATAATTAAAATTATTAAATCAAAGTTATCGAAATTACATATTGATTGATAACTATATTCGTTTTCCTGCATAATTTGAAAACATAAAGGGTCCCCAATACCTAGACACAGGGAGGTATGTTCTATAGTTTCACAATTAACATAACACATTAAGGCAAACAAACCTTTCCACGTAGGGAACTTCTTTGAGGTTCCAGTTTTTCAAGTACAGATTTACATTTTCGCCAATTTCTCACATTTGATTCGTCAATATTGTACTCTCTTGCTGCTTCTTTGTTGCCAACCTTTTCTGCTTTTTCACAGACCTGCGAATTGAAAATTTTTCAATAATTAATGACGAATAGATGATCAAACAATAATTAACACTACTTTGGAACACAATGAACAATTTGAATGTCACTTATTTACCTGCAGCTTAAACGAAACTGTATAGGACAATCGCTTGGCGGTTGGAGATTTATTGAAGAGCCCCAATTGTTTTTTGTAGCCTCCCAAATACCTATTAACGAATTTCTGCTCGACAACAATGTTTCTAACAGCAAGTGCTTTCATCATGGGTTCAGGTTCCGTAACTCCTTCGGCCATTAGGGCGTCAATTACTTTCTTCGTAGAAAAGTTGAATCCGTATTTGGCATCCTCAGAGTGGACGTGGTCAATGTTATTCGTAAAATAACTCACACTGTTAATGTTGTTCAACGACAGGAGGCGAACTTTGGCCGGACAAGTTCCGATTTCGTGTTTGCAGTCATAAGTTGTTTTTGTCCCGTCCGAATCCGTTAGCGTGTACTTGAAGGCCCATTCATTAGCAAGCTCAGCTTCTGCAGCCTCTCTATTTACAAAGTCTTTGACATGAGTCCAATTTGGTTTTGGGGGTTGCACTGTCAAAACGAAAAATACTTGTTATAAAAAATTCAACCACAAAAATTGGTACTATATCACTTTGATGGGCAATTAAATACATTAAATAAAATATGTACAATTGAAACCTTTTAATTCCGGCTCTGGTCTGCTTTTGAATGTATGTACAGGTGGCTGTGGTGGAGCGATAGGAATGTACGTGTCCATGTCGTCTTCGTCCTCATATTCATTGCTCGAAAGCATTTGGCCATCTATTAATTAATGTTCACAACACAACACGTTATTCCACAAAAAATTAATTAACAATAAATGATAATGTGTGCATATAGGTATACTAATATATTTAGAAATACAGTATCAATGATTCACAAAATTTGTACAACAAACAACAAACCATTTATATGTGAGTCGTAATTATTTTCCTGAGCTCCATCGTTCTCAGACTCTGATTCCTCCGCATCGCTGCACGGTTCGGACATATGCTCCATTTCTATACTTATCATCAAAATATTAACAATTAAATTTAGTACCCTTTGGCAGGGAAAACTTTTATGCATAAATAAATAGATATATAATGTAATCTTGCTTATTTTTGAAGGGGAGGCATTCTCCACATCACCTCCTTCACTGTCACTACTGGAAGAAACTGGTTTCGCCTTTTTACTTCTCAAATTAATTCGCGATGCCTTGGCCTTTCTAACTTTCAAATTTGGTTTTTTTCTTTTAGTCCCTTTTGGATTTTTGGAACTGCAACACGTTAGCACGTCCCCTATAATAAATGTCGTCAATGTAATTGCCATTAATCGTTCTAAATTGTAAGTACATTAGTGTTTGTTGTATTGTAATTTTGAATTTGCAACAACAATGCCAAACAAACATAGCCAAACATTTTTGTATTATTGTATTATTTGTTATTTGTATTAAACCAAATCACTTACCAAATTTTCTCTTGATAAAATCTTCAAGCATAAAGACTCTGTTTGTCAATCGCCACATGGAGTCTTTAAAAAAATTTAACTCCAATTCCATAGCGCTTATTCTTCGAACGGCCATTGTTATTTTTTAATAGAAAATTAAATGAATTAAATGCAACAACAACAATTAAAATGAAAGAAAAAATTGAGATTTTGTAAAGTGCCTCCACATTGTACGATGCGATAGCGTCTGCCAATGCCCCATTATGCAGGTATCATTTATATCCTATACTTTATAGAAAGACTCTGGCTGATGAACTGCAAGTTAGAAGTTGGCCATCATGCTAGATGAGATTGCCGATTGGAGACATCACACTCATCTCAATTTATCAATCTTGGCATTTCTCACCTTATTATATTCTAATTAAATATTAATAATAAAATATATACTATTTTTGTGTGCGAGTAAGTTAGTATCTATTCTTCACTGAATTTATGATCATTGTTATACATGTCATAAGCAGCCAAATGTATTAAAATAAGTTTTTTTATTTATTGAATTTACTGTAGCAGCAATAATTTTAAAGGTTTGAAAACATAAATATGACTTTTTGAAAACTGTACTTTAAATGTAGTCTATAACAATACAAATCTAACTTGCGAGAAGATTTGACTTTAATGGTATTTGTTTGTATTATTAGGAAAGGCACAAACAAAGGGTAAACAGTTAAAATAAAATAAGTAAAATACCTTGCCACATTGAATATACATAGAGAAAAATTATCCTAAATAAATCAGATACACACGATTATTAAGTTTAAGAAGAATTTTTAACTTTATAAAAACATTTTGCTAAATCATTTAGAAGGTGTATTCTAAGAAATAAAAGTGGCTGAATTTGAATATATGTTACACTGGGGGAATCTACGTTATATGGTCTTAAAAGCTACATTAGTTTTTGGTACTTTATTTCCTAAATTATTTATTCTAAAAGGAAACCCAATGAAATGCATATAAACAAATAGCTCCAAATAGGGGAAGTGTTAAGTCCCTGACTAGGAGTTGGTTCAGATGTTGTTTGACATGAAGTTGGTTCAGGAGTTGGTTCAGGAGTTGTTGTTGAGGGATCATATTGACGAATTTTTTCACAGTGAGAATTATCTCCGGAGACAGATGTGACCATTGAGCATAAATATCCTAACTTGCATTCTTCGTTTACACAAGGTCGGTAACGAGGACTTATTCCTTTGAAGTAGTTTCTGTAAATACAAAAAAAATGTAAACAAAAAGCTGTAAAAGCACGAATAGACAAAACCAAAATGAAGAAATTTTCATCAACACTTACCTGTGATACTTCTGAAACAATTCGTCATCTTCAATCATTCTGTAGACAAACTTGTACAGTGCTTCTGGTGTAAATGAAGTGAGTCCATAGTCTTCTGCAGCATTATATACTTTTTCGAAAGCTGGAGTTCCCTCTGCATTCGATTTTGTTATGTTTAAAATCCAGGTTTCATGATTTAAGATTTCCCAAGTAGACTCCAGCCCCCGTTGGCCATCGGCCATGAAAACCTTGTAGCCAGCGTGCATTCCGTCTGTTACAGTGCTAGGTGTCGAGTAAGAAGTGCTAATTGCTCTCTCTGTCCCCTTTTCGAAGGCCAAAGTAATGAATTCTGTGTGAGAATGTCCGTAGAATTGTGCTTTGATTATTCTTTCGAAACGATTGACTATTGCGTCAAACTTTTCGCTCCAAACTGGCCAACAATTATCAGAGCCAGGTAAAATGTGTCCAACAATGTAGACCATTTCATTTTTTTTCTCGGCTTCCAGCATTGTTTTGGCAAACCATTCTAATTGGCCTTCAGGATCGACTGCGTCGTAGGGCAGCCAAAAGTTGTTAATGTAGCAGAGATTTGTATTTAAAACGACAAGGCGAAACCCTGGTTCGGGGATCACAGTGTAATATCCTCCTTGTTTGAATCTATTTAACTCTTCGGTATCAATGTGTTTCGCAAACGGGGCCATAACAATATCATACATCCAAGATAAATCAAATTCATTCCAAAGGTCATGTGGTGGATACATATTCACAACATTTGGCTCGTGATTTCCTAAAAGAAAGTTTAAAAATTGCCAATTAGTCCTCTTCATGCTTTTACACATAACTGTTGGATGAAATGTAATTTAATTCTTGGACTAAATATTTTTTCGTGTTTTTTATGTACAAGACTTTTCCTGATTACGTAATCTTACTCAAGTGCACATTAAATTGCCAACTTAAATATAGTTATATATTATAGTAGTTTTAATTTGTAACATCTAAACTGTATTTAGCTTGCGACTACATACTTGTAACCACCTAACAATTTATGATTTCAATTTTAATTGAGAGTTGTTGTATAATAAAAGGTTTGGTACAGTAGTCACCTTTCACCTTTAAATCTATGCACACATTACTTTTTGTTAGTAAGTATTTTGGACATTATACATTATAGTAATACCTGTTAGGGGATATATTGGAGTATCCGGAAATGCTTCGCGCAACATTGTGGTCACTGCCTCTATATGACGACTATTTTCCTCCTTACTATATGTCCAAACAAGCGAATGAATGTAGTCTCCCGTGAGAAAAATGTATTTTGCGTCCTACATAAATATAAATGCGAATCTTGAATTTGAAATTTAAATAGGAAATGTATTCTTCTTGATTTCTGGTTGTGATTGTGAGTGATGCACTTTATACAATAAATGCTAAAATTACCCCATGTACTTCACTGGCATGGTTAAAAATTTCTTGAAGACCCGTTGATGGTAGCTCGCAACCAAAGGAGCCATAGTGACCTGCAGGTTCATCTCCTGATTCGGGGAGACCATCGCTCTCTCTGCAGCAGGTTGGATTTGGACACTTTGTAGTCATTCCTTCCTTATAATCAAGATCTAAATGCACATCGGTGAACTGAAGAATCTTTGTTGGTACTACATCGTCCTATGGCAATTAAATAAAGAACATAATTTCCAGACTGACAATAAAGGCTTCTAATTACTATAAGTAAGGATTTTTAGCTATACAAATTGCATATATATGCAGAAGATACCTAAGCAACATTCGTTAACATAATTCTATGGTATACCGGCAAAGTGGGAGGAGGGTTGCAAAGTGTTGGCTTGTTTTTGTCAATATTGACGTCCCAATCGGTAAGACTTGAGTTTACAACTGTACAGCCAGGATTTATAATTCCTATTCAAGAAATAAACATTATATTTATTTATTATTAATTTATTAATTAAAATATTATAATATTTACTATTCATTAATTATAATATTATGATGTTAAATAAGTATACCACAGAAATCCACCATCTTCAAATCAGGACGATTTTTTACTATGTACATTATTGGATCCTATATTTGTTAATTATATAGGTATACATATATTGTTCTGGATCATTGTTTGTAAAGTTTTTGTATTAATGACTCCACTTGGAAATTTCATAAATTATAACTATCAGAAAACTTACCGCATAGGATTTAATTGTAGGCTCACACATGTCAGGATGAGGAGCCAACTCAAATATGAGACAAACGTTTATAATGATGTTGGTTATTAATTCCGAGGGAACGCCAATAGTAAGGAAGGCCCTTAAAAGGGGCACGGCAGGTTTGCAAATATCGCACGTAATGAATTCTGCTCTGGGTTTGGGTTCTTGACGACGATATTTCATTGCATCTTTTATCAATGTCCTCAATTGGTCTCTAAACATTAGTCAACCAAATTGCTGTCATACTTTGGGGGAAGTGTGTCTAACGGCATTTATAATATTAGATTGGGCTTTTATACTATAAATAAATGTAGTTACAAATACATATGAATGATATTTTTGATACTTCATTCATATATATGAAGTATCAAAAATACCATTTATTAAATAACTATATATAATAACGCACTTCTCTTATGGATTAAGTATATATCCAGGCAATATCAATTACTGCGTTGCCAATTTAGATATCAAAATTTTCAAATGCATGTAAACATCAAGGTGTATACAGAATCCGAAAAATATTTTTCACTTCCCATTTTCTTATATTTTAGAAAATGTTATCCATTTTGTCAAAAGTGAGATACTATACTAGTAAATAATTATACAAAATATTAGTTAAGAAGATGTAGAAATGTATTCTTTCGGATTTTCTTTACCCAAATTGATTAGAAAACTATTTAGTCGCTTTAAGTTTAATTTTCCCAAAAAACATGTATGCATTCAAACATTTTAATACCTAAATTGCCTATGCAGTATCGATATTGCCCGGGGATGTCTACTTTGCGTACAACATATACATACAAATATTATTACTCTAATTTTAGGATAATCTTGAATTTGTATAGATATATTTACCTGTAAGGAAGAAATATCTCAGCTACCAACGATGTTGCTTCATTTACATCCGTTAAATTGGTTTGGGCTATGCGCTTTAATAATTCAGACTCATCTTGCTCTATTGCCCCAACAGTTGTAGTTAGAGCAATTAGAACAATAATCAAATTATAAATATTCATTTTAAAAAAAAAATTGCAAAGAAAATGGCTGTTCTTGTCAATGAGCCCAAGCCCAAACTGAAGTAAAGGTGGCCATATACTTATGTTTAGTAGTAATAAGTGTTTTAAACTTATCAAGCAAAGTAAACTATAAAAAAAATTGATGAACTGTCAATTATTAGATAACATAACTGATTTTGACGTGTGCAAAATACACTTTAGCATAAGCACGACAGTTCAATGTTATATTTAATTATATTATTTTTCACCCAATAATTAACAACATAGTCCTCTACTCTAAACTGTTGATTAAGTGTTATCAATTCGATTGAAATGACCATGTTATGTGTCCAAATGGAATTATATTAAATAAAAAAAGCAAATTACCATACACTGAAAATTTTAATTATTAAAAGTTATTCTTATATTTTTAGTCATTAATTTTCTATAACAGACATATGTAAGGCTTGGTTTTTATGCAAATATTTTTAGAACATCTAAGTAAACATTCTCGTATTTTAAAACGGTTTGTTCGTGCAAATATTGCAAGACGCTTTTGAATAATACATTATGAACGGCTTAAATGAATTAATTTTTCCTAAATAATACTAAAGGTATGTATCATTGTCATTATCTCATGACACTCTATATTTTGCTACTACTTATTTATTACCTGCTGCCTGCTACTAAACATGTGTATATAGTAAACGGTGATTTTGGTTTAAAGAGGGAATGTGTGTCAAGTCAAGTGTCAGTGTTAAATTCCACTACTGGACAACTTCATTCTGTTATCAATGCACTTGACATATTGACTTTGTCAATATTAATAATATTGAAGAATCGTCTAGATCAATTTGCAATCACAATATATAATATGCATAATATGCCTTACGTATTTTAATGTTAGTGTAATTCATTTTTGATTATTTGTAAGTTAGTTCAAGCTAAATCTAACATTCATAATTTCAATTTTTGCAGCTAATAAAGCATATATTTTTCAAACTGTTTCAAATGTATCAAGAATTTCACAAAGCTTTATCCCCAAATAAGTAGCTTACAAAATAATTTCATATTCACTCGTAATTAAGTAGTTAATAAATTAATTCATGGAATAATGTGCGGAATTGTGAAGGTACATATAATTAATAATTACTATATTACATTATTACTACAAATTACAAAATACTACTATTACTAATATTACAAATTACAAAATACTACTATTACTAATATTACAAATTGCATACCTATTTTATTGATTACATTAAGTATCAAGGAGGTTAGTGACTTTCTTGTTTAAGAGACTAAAAAATACACCTATACCTCAACCTATGTACTTATGCAACCTCATATATATATAAAGTAATTTTATGCCTTTGATTTTTTCCCATTCAGCCTCATTTTATCAATTAACTTGCAAACTATATCTGTACTACTATGCAAAAAAATTCTGCCCTTAAAAAAAGAAAGACCGTATTTGTTACAACTAAAATGTTCTAACCTAATTATAATAATACTAATACATATAACACATAATATTTAAATGAGGTGACAACTTATATTTATAATATAAAATAACCTTGCAATTTATTGTTCCCACGTTCCTAGAAAAGTCAATGAACATTATTTTAATGTATTTTATACCTATAGATCATCCTGTAGCCTATCCTGTCCCGTGACAAGAAAGACAATAGTACTAATTGCAATTTTAAATTTTCTTTGACTGCAGATGCTTCGAAATAGGCACTTGTTGAGGAGTGGGTAAACAGGAAAATATTTCAATGTTTAGAGAATAATTATTGAAAAATTAAACATGTTAAGCATAAAGTATTGAAATATATGAATGGTGTGTACAAGATCCGTATTGTTATAATAAGTTTTTTACTATTTTTACTGAAAAGCGAAGGTATTTAAGAAATAATATATATTTACTAGGTATACAATAATTTACACGGTCTTCATTTTTGACTATTTACCTGAGAATAAATATTAAGACTAAAAGTAATCTAATCTTAGAAGAGTATTACTTGACCATACCTTGAATATATAGTTGGGTTTGGGTGTTTTTATATTAAGTTAAGTTACTTCACCTAACAATTGCACACGGGTTACCTAGATAGAAAAATAAATCTAAGATTAAATCTACTAATTGTATCATTGAGGGAGCTCGGAGGAAATATACTAGACCTCGACCGTTTAATTGATTCAAATTTATTGGAATATTGTGTGTGTTGTATTAGACATAAAATGTAGAACAATTAATATAATATGCTAAACCATACCTAACCAACTACTAATACTCATTACTGTCAATACGCTGAATGCGGTAGTAGCAACTCGGCATGGGTTTTCCATTTTCAGTAACCCGAGAAAAATATCAGCTAAATAAAGTAAGTAATGGCCAATAACAAAAACAAAAGTCAATATATTTTGCACTATGTGTATAGTAATGCTAATATTGTTAATCTGCGGTGATGTCAGCCGATGTCAATACATATTTTTTTATCCTTGCGTTTTGGTGGTGAACGTTTTCCCAGTAAACTAAATATAACATTACCAGTAGTTGCGTGTTTTCGTGTATACTTTGATGAGTTTTACCATTTTCATTGAGTAACATGTAGAGCAATTACTATTAATTGCAGTTATTGAGAAGCGTAATTATCGAGTTTCTTTTTCTTGAATAATATATTGTGACCAGTATGAAAGAGCAATTAAAAAAGAATTTTGTGTTTTTAGCACAAAATCTTTCAAATACTTCAACAGTGTTGATGCACTTGTTCCAGGAGGATATAATTTCCATGGATGAGAAAGACATAATTGTAAGACAAACTATTTTATATATTAATTAAATACCGTACACATTATTACGTTTTGATTCCAATTGATATGAAAAATGGGCCTGTTTATTAAGTTGTGAAGCAATGTAATGGGAATGCTATGCTTGTCTGTCTGTCCGTCTCGTTCCAGACGATATCTCGAGAACAACTTCAGATATTGTGTTGAAACTTTCTGTGTGGCGTCCTGGGGTGAAAACTCATCTCCTACATATATTAGAATATGGGGTAAATCAGTCCACGGTACACTGGTGAGTTGGGTCAATGTGAAACATGTTTCAAATTGTGGAACAAGTTACATAGGGCACATGCACAACAAATCTTAAAACAATATTGCGTTGCCAGAAGCACAAGTAAGTAAGTGGCCAATTATATTAGAGGTGTAGCATAAGTGGAATAACCTCCGGGCCGATGTGACACACTTTCAAAAAAGAACTATGTATCCTATAATATGCAGATACTAAAGTCAGACACTACTGGGGCACATGGAGACCCTGGGATACACTTTGTGTCACACCGTTATTTTGCAATAGTTTAATGTATTTGTAGTTTTTGTATAATTACTAATGACGACCTTGTTGACTTCATCTGTCATCTGTGCAACAACAAATAAATGTATTTATTTATTTTTAGGAAAGTAAAGTAGGAACCTCCGCCATAAATGGGGAGTTGGTAGTGACGCTTATGAAAAAGGATTTAGACAAATACTGGGGAATCATTAAAGAAATATTTAGAAATACTTGCAATTCCCATTGTGCCACCAAAATTGAGGAAACCTTTACTGCGGTTTCGAAATTCAAGGAATGTGAGTACTCTACGACTTTGCCTACGAAATGGTGGCCAGAAAAGAAAACATTGGTAAATGCTTTCTATGAACGAAAAGTGGAGGACCTTCTTTTGGTTGACAAAATCAAGGAACAATTGTCAGCAAACATGAATCAGACAATGGTCATTGGCCAAACTGCTTCTGTATCCGGAATGGGTGGTGTCGGCAAAACAACTGTGGCAAAATGGTTTGCCAACCATTTTCAAAATGACTATAAGCACATAATATGGATAGATTGTGGCGAAGGCAGTTTACTAACATCATTCAAAAATCTCGCAAGAGACTTGGATTTAAAAAATCGTCATGAATATGAATGGAATGTAATCGAGTTGTCAAAAAAATGTTTCTCCGTATTAAAGCAATATACAAAATGTCTTGTGGTATTTGACAATGCGGAGTGCTACTTAGGAAAGATGGGAATCCGGTCTATTTTGCCAAAAATTGAAAGCTTCCATTGTATTATAACTTCCCGGAACAGAGAATGGGGAAACGAAAATGGCGGAGGTAAAATTCAACAGTATTGCCTCGATGTCTTTGATGATGTGGAAAGTTTTGACTTTTTGAAAAAAAATCTCAATAAGGATATACCTTATACTAACGCGCAATTGAATCGGTTATATAAATATCTTGGTAACCTTCCAATAGCTTTACAGATTGCTGTAGCTACACTAAATCAACGCAAAGTGAAGTTGGAGGATTATATAACAAATCTTAACAGGACAAATTGCATAATCCTGAAGAACTTTGATGACTACGATAGGACCATCAATAAAACAATGAAAATATCTCTGGATTTGCTTAGAAATAATGAAAATGGGGATGGGGAATTAGCCTACAGAATTCTTTTGATATTTGGATATCTTCGACCGGATGAAATCCCTGCGACGTTGTTCGAAAGTATCGAAGGAGTGGACATTTTTCAAATAAACGAATCTCTGGAGTTATTAGAGCAATATTCTTTGATAACCAGGAAAACTAAACGAGGAGTGGCACACGACGTTTTCAGTATTCATCGCCTCCTGCAGCATGTAATTCGCCACAATAGCCAAAAATTCAAAAAGGACATCCTAACAAAAATTCTAAATGCTAACGGATTCCTGGACTACAAATTAATTCCTTATTCCTATGCTGACAAAGAGCTAAAGATTCATTTCGATGGAATTCCTACGCTATTAATGGGGAAATTGAAATTGCAAACATTATTAAGGGAGCTCAGACATCAGGAAGCTGCACTGCTCTCCAAATTAATTGCACAAACTTCAGAAAAGGCAGCGGCTTGGTACAACTATGCTTTATGTGTTGAATTGACAGAGAACTTTAAAAAGTCAAAAACGCTATTTAAAAAGCTATATAAGGAAGTCCCTCAAACAACGGATCGGAAAATTCAAGCAAAAGATTTTGATGAATTTGGGCTAATAAATGTAGAGAGGGATTTAGTAAAAGGCATATTAGCTGCACAATTGTATTTAATGAAGTGGAGGGAAAATAAACTATGCAAAGCCAAAAAAATCGCTAACCAGAACACTTTGATATTTAAAAATACAGAAAAGGCATGGAAAGTTGTTCTAAACTCACTACATGAATTTGATTCTTTTAATCTTAACTGTTCTGAAAATATAATTCGGTTTGAAATAAAAAATGACGAAGATGGAGCAGGTCATGACAGAAATGTAAAATTGGCATACATGGATTTCCTTACTGAAAAAGGAGAAAGTGACACAATATTTGTAAATGATCTCATTAATTTACATCGAGTATCGAGACTGACCCTCTACTGCCACCCGTGGAAAACAAATATACTCTTGTTCTTAAATAGTTCTATTGCACTAGAAAGACTATCTTTGAGAAATATCAGAATAATTATTTCTGACGGCAGCAATTGGAATATTAAGGAAATTAGATTGTGGTCAGAAATTAATACTTTAGTAAAAGATAACCCAACTTGTAATTCTTGTCACTCTTTTCAAACTGTTCTTCCAAAAACTCTAGAAAGGCTTATTGTTAACACTGCTCAAATTGACAAGCGTATAAATTTCTGTCTTCCGAATTTGGCATATTTGCAGCTAACTCAAGCAAATTCATCTTCCGTTGCTAGCTTTTCATCATGTTGTAATCTGCGTGATATTTATTTACTATCTTGTAGTCCATTAGATTTTCTAATAGTACCAGACCATACCAAAAGGGTTAAATTATGGAATACCCAGGTTATTCGTTGTAACAATTTCGTATTAGATACGTTAATTATTGGCGGATATAATTGGGAAAGTATTGAAGCCGCAATAGCAAAAGTAATTGCAAACAACATTGTAATTTATTATGATTTCTTTAAAGAAAAAGATATCGATGGATTTAAAAAATTGGTTTTCAATAATAATATAAAAAGTGTGACAGTTGGGAACTTCTTTTGGGACGGGAAATTACAATTTGAAAATTCGACAATTTCAAATTTAGTCAATGAAAAATCAATGTATTATTACTTTTTAAACAGTTACGGAAAATCAATACCTCGTCAAACTTTTTATGAAAAATTTAATATTTAGTGCCAATCTTGTAATACTTTTATATTTTATTTTTATTGTCGTTCCATTTATCTACTTTTGAGCTTTAATAAACAAAATAAAAACAATATTTACTTACATTGCGCATTTATTTGTATATTAACATGGAAAGTGTTATCAATGTCTGTGTAATGGTAAGCCATATATTAGTTCCAGCCAAATATTAAGGATGTAGTACCTAGACTTCGTAATTATTAGTATAATTACTCATAAATTATTTTCATGACATGATTGTGAATTTTTAATATACCTATTTAATATTATTACCTGATGGGGTTATTTACAGCTTACACTGTTATGATAAAATAAATATTATTACAATAAATATTAAGTCATTTTAGGTAGTTCGTGATAACTATATGTATTAGGCAAACAAACATTTTTGCCAGGTTAAATGAAACATTAAATCATGACAGACATTTATAGTTTTGAAACCATTGTATCATACATAAAAGGGTTATTACACCATTTTCAGCGTTTAATAAGAAACGATTAATCGGCATAGTAATGAATAAGCAGCTAATACTGATTTTTCAGCTAATCATTTTTTGCTCTGGACAAAGAAAATTAATTGTATACACAGACAGCCATTACAATGACGTCGGAAATTCATTGACCATAACAAATAATGTGACGGACGTTCGACCTGCTTTTTCCCCAGGACTGATTACAAGTCCTAAAAGAATATGCACGACAGGAATGTAAGTTAATACTAATTTATACTTATGGAAATTAATTTAATAATACTTTTAACAGCTAATAAATATCCAAAATGAAATATAAAACGTCAACTAATGAAATTTGGAGTATACCTATAAGTATATTGGGTTAAAATTAAAATTTTCATATTTTTCAAAGTTGCACCTGATTGTATATGTATACTTAAAAATTTTAGTTAACAATTATTAGTAGGAAGTTTCAAATGTAATGATATGTATTAGCCGTTAGCCCTGAAAGATTTTTTAAAATGTAGGTGGATTACATACAGCCAACCAAATTACACAGGAACTGCACAAGTCCTTCCAAAAACTAACTCGTGGTCCGGCTTATCGTGCAGCGATGTTAATTTTAAAACCACTCCTGTAGAATCTGCAAGATATGTTGGCCCAGAAGCTGAGCACATCAGTGTCATCACACTTTTTTCGGATATAAATTTTGAAGGAGATCATATTGCGATTTCTGGGCCAGCTAACGCCCATCTTCCATTCCACCCGAGGTCACTTCTAATCACCGGAAACCGTTATGCATGGCTACTTTACACGGATACGAATTTTAATGGGACAAGGACTTGTTATGAAAAGCCTTCTGTTGTGGGGACTTATCGAAGAGTAGCATCCGTTACGGCAGTGGGATCATTATTATCTGCATCTAGTTGCAATTATTAGGCTCTTACATATAGCCTATGGCAAAGCTATAAATATAACTACAATATAATAATCGAATATAAATTCTTCGTAATACTGCAAAATTGTTTCCAGGAAAATTTCCGTGTATTTGAAATTATGTAAGTACATTAAAGCAAATACGGAAAATATACACATGTAGTATCACTGTATTGACACCAGTACAATATCTATACATAATTACTTAATATAAACTACTACTACTTAACTATATATCAAAGCAATAAAATTATATCTTAATTAAATGTATTCGTACTTTATAGTAATGTACTTATTTTCATACTTAACTGTGACTTGAAAAAAATTGTTTCGTATAGGGACATTTATTATAGTACTGTATTTGCTAAATTGTCAATGGCCAATATGTGTCATGACAGTGTTCATCATATGTATATAGTATAAGTATATGGTTCATCAGTAAATATATCCAAAATAGGTAGTGTAACTTCCCTATTGTGAGAATTCCTTGTGTGCGATTTTGGACTTTTGTATAATATTAAATTATCATAACTTAAGCATACTATCTATTCAATACATTTTAATTTTTATTCGTTCAACATAACTTAAGTTAATTTAAGTGTTTACGGTATAAGGCATCATTAAATAGGTATGTACGCTTTCTATATGTAGTCCCATTACCAACACTACAGAATTTAAGAACAATTAATTAAATGCTTACGTTCTAAAAATACATGGCCTTTTTCAAAATAGATAAGATAATTGTCAAATGCCAATTGTCATTATCCTAACACATATTTATAACGTAATGATAACATATATTATACAGAATCTACTCTGTCGCACAATGTTTTTGGTATTACCTACGCGTGCAATAGGTACTTAAGCACTTGAATCAAATTTAAACAGAATTTTGGCCGTGGTGAACACTATTTTTAAACGGCAAAAACTGTTGATTGCGTTAATATATCACTTTCGATTTCCTGAACTCGTGTGATTTGGTGATGTCTATATATGACATGACATGACTCATTTGAATGCGTAAAGTATTTACGTTGTCAGTGGGATTGGGAATGTAACATCACATCGGGATTACTCATCAATATCAATATAGAACAGAAAGAACTCGAAAAATGTAAATGCTATTGGGAAACTAAATTAGTAATATTAGGCTTACACGCACAAGATCTTAATATTTGCGATAGTTTACAGCTTTTACATAACTAGTCCTGTTATAATTAAGTAGGTATACGGTGCATATTCTACGTAATAAGTACATTATGTTGTATAGTAATGCATAGTAATATGTGGCATTTGCGTCAGAAATATCGTCATCACTAATGAGTATCCTCTACGTCATTACTTTACTGATACATCCTACTTATTGTGTAAGTATATTCAGCCTTCATACCTAGAGAGAGGTAAACATTAATATAACTTGAGTGCTATATATGTTATATGAATGCTTTCGTAGAGAATGAGTGAGTCATACCAATAATAAAGACAAAAACATTGCATGCTAGACCATTTCTACGAATTGATGCTTAGCTACATGCATACACGTAGCTGCAGACACAACAACAGGTGTAATAACACGTAGCAGTCTACTTTGTGTCTCTTTGCATGCAGAACACCGACGCAAACTAGTACTATAGCAAAGGGTTTAAGCTGAAGAGTCCAAACAGACAACTATTTATATGACTACTCTCCGGATCCCCAAAGTTCGTCATTTACAAGTTGAGACTTCAAGAAATACTTCCTGCTTACTAGAAAATAAATCCATTCGCATTCTCAATTTAAAATCGGTTTGCTAAAGTTTAAACTGAGACAAATTGCATTGTGATTTTGCAGACAACTTTAAATAATTTGAATTTTGTGGACATCATAACAAAATAGTTGTGCCAAATACAACTAATTGGATATTTTATTACTTATAGTGGTAAGTAATTTAAATTCTAAGGATTTTTTACAAATTCCATTTTCTTATCCTTTATTTAGTAGATTTTAATTTATTTTACTATGTATTTATTCTATGTACTATGTATTTATTTATATCATAACTAACCGTAATTGTTTCTACTCTACTTACATTAATTCTACTTATATGTAATAGTAAATATATGCAATGATTTTTCCCTACGCCATTATTTTCTGTTCAAGAAAAGTTCGCTCTCCATTCTAAATACCTAATGAGTAGATTCGTATGTATATTATTTTCGTTATTCTATATAATGCCCAATATTCAGTGTACGTATAATAAAATAACTGTTGTTTACTTTTTTAGGAAAAAGGATAACTTTTATCAGCAGACATAATGGGAGCAGAACAATCGTATAATCATCCACTGAATCCGGCACCAGAAGCAATATGTGCTACTGAGGCAAGATTTTGTCTACCAAATACAGTACAACTTCGCCTTCGGGAAAAATACTTTTCGTTCTCAGGGGATGATTTCAAAATCAGCGATCCTGCTACAGGAGTTGTGTACTTTCAATGCCATGGGAAAACTTTCAGTTTGCGGGACAAAAAGGTTTTATGCGACAATGTGGGACAACCAGTTTTGAACCTGAAAGAACAACTTATCTCCTTCACTGACAAATTCAAAGTGTATGCAGGAGGTGAATCTAAAAGGGAGATCTGCAAATTTAACTCTCAACTAACGTTTTTGAAAGCCAAATTGACAACTCATTTTACCGATATTCTAAGTGGAAAATCGAGATACATTGTTTTGAAAGGAGATTGGAGGGAGAAGAGATGCGTCATCTTCCTTGGAGAACCGAAACAGGGTGGAATTCCTATTGCTAAAATATATCGGCCACTGTCAGGAAGAACATATCTATTTGGCGTTGACGATTACATAATTGAAATTGCTGCAGGAGTTGACATCGCTCTTATGGTCATCATGTGTATAGCACTTGACGAACACAAAAGAGACAATAACTAATCTTCTTTTTTGTTATTTTGTTATTTCAACAATATTTAGGACTGCTACAATTACCTCTCTAATTTTTATATGTACCACAACGAACAATAACCAAAGGATTATAAAACTTTTTTGTGATAAAAACTTTTAACTTTGGTAGCTCACATAACTAATTAGTATTAATACTTACCTAGTTGTAATAGTACTTACAAGTAAGCATCTACTAAAATTTATATTCAAGTTAAAAAATAAAATAAAAAAGTAACGGCTAGAAAAATAGAGTACGGCTTAATTAAAAATAAGCAAGTATTAATATGTGTAACAATGTACAAAGTACAACGCAATGGACCTTTTTCTAACTACCTTTAATAGGTATAACGTTTACCAAAATGGAATTATTATAAAAGTGCCTTTTTAGGGCTAGCTTTATCTGTAATTGTTTTACTGATTAAAATAGCCATAAAGCTGTTATGCCAATTAATTTTAGCATTGATAAATGTTTATACACAGTAAGGATAATACTGTAGATAATAGATAATAAGTTACACATAATACCTATGCATAAGTGGGTAGCATTAAACTAAAAATCGCTGTTTTATCCTTGTATTAAATGGGATATATAAATGGAGCATTATACAGGATGCAATGGTGTACGTATAGCAGTAATTATATCGTTGAATGCTATAATGAGTATTCCAATATTAGACTACATATTACTGTTTTAAATATTTTAATTATGGAAATGGAACTACCTTATCAAATGTTTACCAGTTTTAACAGTAATACATTGACCGAGTACATGGTATATTTATAATAGGTATGTATATTATTTTAGTATGTAAAATACTTGAGTTTGAAATATGTCGTGCTGATTTTGACCAATGAATGTTTTCGGCAAAATTTTGCCACGTATTGTAATAAGAATAAAAAAAATCTAGAGGCAACACAATATTGTGCGTAACCTATCTAATAATTTATCATATGTTTGTATGATTCATCACGTACAAATATATCTGTATAAGTGTAACATGCCGACAATTTTGGTTAAATATTTAACTAATTAATTTTGCAACACCAAGCATATGTACAATTGGTAGCAAAAATGTCAGTCGAGTTTTACTGATCGAATCTGATACAGTTTTTCATGGAGCCATCTTTCGGGTAGCCCAAAAAGTACAAGTTGAAGACTATGAAATTGCAAAGTAATATACCTCTGCTTATGCTTGGGATAACATATTTCGGTCCTGTAGCAATAAAGGCATAAAACGTAAATATTATGTGATTAACTGTAATGCCAGACTTTCGCCGACATCTTTAATTAAAATATACTTTACAATTTCATGTTTTTGATCGAGCGATAGCAGATTGCAAGGAAAACTCCCCGATTTGAGCAATTCTATAATAAACAAAATGTTCTTCCTTTTGAACGCAACATCAATGGCATTTTCAGAAAGCTTGTTTACTGCCTTTATATCTGCACCAGCCAAGATTAAAGATTTTGCGATATACAAGTTACCGAGTAAAGCACATATCATAAGAGGGGTCTGTCCTCGATAATTCTCACTTTCGATGCATCTCTTTGCCAATATTTCCGACCTGCTCTGAAGATCAATTATAATTTTTTCAAATTGTGTAGAGCCTGCATTTCTATATACGAAAAAATGAAGAAGTCCACCCAAATAGTGATTTTGCGTGATATCGTCGTCACTGTAATTGCTCAAAGATTCTGCTTGAAAGTTATCAAAGAAAGGTAGCCTAAAAACTTGTGGGACTTTAAGGAAATCGAAATATTTTAACAGCCTGTCCTTGTGAACATTACCAGTAGTCAGGAATAATTCTTGTGCAACATATTTAATGTTACTGTCCCATTTAGGCAGTTTCATGTATATTGCCAAAGACCGCTCCAAGCAGTCTATTTTGGATAAAATTTGATTTTCACTAACATAAACGCGTGCCATGCTGTGCAATACTTTCGCCATTTCTAAATGATTTTCTCCGTATAAAGTTAAAGTGTTGTCCAATAGTTTTTGGTGAATTTGTTCGCTATTTGAATACTCTTCCAAATGTATCAGCACAGTTGCCAAACTCTGAAAAGCCCTGTGCAAACGATATGGTTCGTAATTTCCACCCTGTTGGAAAAGTTCTATGCTTTTTCCTATATGTACTTTTGCTTCAGAATAGCGATCCAGTTTTAGCAAGCTGCGCCCTAGATCCCAATGGGCAAGCGCTAGATTTGAATTGGGAAGCTCGATGAAAATATTGAGCGCAGACCGGAAGGCTTCTTCGGCTTTTAAGAAATCATTCTTTTTCCCATATGATTCGCCCAATTTCCGATAAGTATGAGCTAATTCGGGATGATGTGTCGGGTGGCGAATATTAGTTCCCCTCTTGACGTTCAGACTATCTTCATAACATTTAATTCTCTCTTCCATGGAATTAAACTGACTAGCTTCCATATTTTTGCCTGTATTTCCATCCCGTCTCACTTTTTTGTGTTCGGGGCCGTAACGCTTTAAGGTGACTATAGCAATTTTTTTCCGATACTCCTCCACTTTTTCTCCATTTCCTAAAGACTCATATAACCGTTTAAGGTGTGCCAATGGGTATAAAGTTTCAATATGGAGTTCGCCCAACGATTCTTGTGTCATAGCAAGAGATTTCAAATACAGCGTCTCTGCTTCTACCAATTTACCTAAGTGTTTGTAAGACTTAGCCAAATTTAAAAGTCTAGACGCGTAAAAATTGTTGGCTTGAGTTCCAAATTTTTTTTCGCACATATCCACTTGCCTTTCCCATAAATCACATGCTTCCTTGTAACAGACTAAGCTTTTCGCTTTATCTTTTTGTAAAACTGCAATATGCTCCAAATCTTCAGCAAGATTAAGAAGACCAATTGACATAAAATGAAAATTTTCCGGACGAAGAATTTCTTTCAAAGCTATTGACTCTTTTAGAAGAGAAATTCCTTCATCAAAATCTTTGCACATGCAGCAAACTAGCATTTGACTGTTTGCAACTAGGATATGTTTGGGTCCATAGTACTCTATCTTGGCTCGCAGCGTGTCCCTAAGGTAGTCTTTTACACCCTTTTTGTCATTCAAGGATCCGTGACATTTTATTAGAAGACGAAGTATTTTCATTTCTAATAGTTTCAGAGTTTTCAAATCATTGCAACCCGGGTAGAAATAATAATAGAATCGCCGTATAGGCCCCAAATATGCAAATCGTTTGGTAGTTCCATCTCTTTTGGGCGTTTTTTTGGATATCTGTTTTTTAATTTCCTCCAATATTGCCAGTAAGTGTACTTTTAATTCTTTTCGTTTAAAATAATCCTCTAACTTTTTAACAGTTGGATGCCGATCAAAAGGGAAAGATCGAATAAGGGTGCTAACAAGATTATCTAAGGTGCTCACAATATCATTTTCATATTTGTCTTTGATGACTCGCTGAATTAATGGATGAATCGATGTAAACCGGAAGCTGCCATTGTCCATCCTAAGCATTGAAAATGACGTTAGGATGCCCAGAAATTCGGCGGCGGGAACAACCCCTTTCTGAAAAAAGTCCTCTACCAAAAAGTGGGGCATTTTTACTGGGTGCAGATATGCGCATGCTCGAAGCCATTTATCTGCTTGTGGAAATTCGGCAGCAATTGCCCGTTCTGTGATATCCCATGTCGTATACACGGAAGCGTAATGGCTGTCCTGTTTTGGATCGTAATTATCGTTATGTAAAGAATATTCTTTTAGCAAACAAATGCTAGCCTTACTACTTTTAGTGAACTCTGTTATATAATTGCGTATAGAAATTGGCCTTTGCTTCTTAATATAATTTGCAGCGGTTTCGAGCGCAAGAGGTAATCCGTGCAATAGATCTGCGAATTGAATTGCGCTATCCTCGTCAAAATACGCGCCTACCTCATCTATAGTTATGATTCGCCGTAGCATAAAAACGGACTCGTCCAAGGATAACACCTCGACTTGGAGGCTATTTTGGAAGCTCAAATGGCGGTACCTCGAGGTCATTAATACCGAGCCAGCGTTCTGGGGAACCCATTTGACCAATTCATTATAATTCTCTATATTATCTAGAATTAGTAGCCACCCTGTACTTTGAGTAAGAATGTTTGTAATTTCTTTAGCAATTTCTAATTCAGTACCCGATATTCCAAACTTGGTATTTCCAAAATTAGCCAATTCGTGAATAAGATTCGATTCACTATGAGCTCGCATCCACAGAACGGAATTGAAATCTGAGCTTCTCCTCCAGGCATATTCAACTGCTAATGTTGTTTTGCCTATTCCGCCTAGCCCGTAGCACTCAACATCAGTGATCAACACTGAAGAACCTTGTTTTCGTGATAGTTTTTCGTGAATCTTTTCAAGGAGGTCAGATCTTCCTGTAAAATGAGCAATTTTTCGTGGCAAATTCCATTGCAATCCCATTGGCAATTTCAAACTTATTTTCTCTTTTGTTTTCTTACGCTCGCGTTTTTCATTTTTCTGTACGTGTTCTTTGAGTAGCCCTTTGAAAATAAATGTTTTCTTGTTATTATGCATGATAACCACGATGTACTATATACATATACTATAATATATAAATATGTACTATATATATTTTCATTTCATAAAATATTTCCTGGGATCTTACCTAAAAATTCCGGGAAATTATTTTCGAATAATAAATGTAGCGATTTACTAAGGTTATATTTCGTCTCCCAATCAAGAAACACTTCCATTGACACCTTGAATTGTTTCGTATGAATTGTGGCAGGCTCGGAGAAATTGCCACCAAAATGGTCTTCAATAAATTTTACTTTTATTTGTTGCAAAGCAAGTGTTGTGTGGCATTGGGTCCAGAAATTATTTAACTTGGAACTAGAACTAGAAATTATTCCTTTGAATGCATTCCAGTACGTTGTTCCGTATGTAAAGTATTTCAAAACTGTTGCCGCATTCGGTCGTTCATGCTGTGTATCCGTAAGGCAGAGCACAATAAATGCCTGGAAAATAAGGGTACATAAATAATTTTATTGCATCCAAAATATTTACATATTGCATATGAAAAGTATATTTACCTAGATTGTATTTTTTAAAATAAAGAACCTAAATATTTTTAGACATTGATCTCATTTAACAATATTTCTTACGTAAAATGGATGGGCAGTCAGAAAGTCATCAGGCAAGTCCTTTTGCCTTAATTGCATTAGTCTAGCACACTGCCGGCTGTCATAGGAATATGAATCTTTGTTTTCAAAAACACTAGTTGAGTGGAGCAACCCCTCGTATAAGATTACTCCCATGGAATACATATCAGCCTCGGTTCCATATTGGCCCGAGGATGCCTAAATAATAATCTAGTTAAGATACCTGAATTGAAAATTGTAGCTATCTACTTACATATTATATGTATTAAGACTACTAAAGCATATAGGAAACATGCATCTCTTTGCGTTACTGTCAAAGGTCAAAGTCAAGGTTTTGTCATTGACCCAATTTTTACAGAGTGCCGTCTTATTGTCTCCCAAAATAAGCATATGGAGTTTGAACAGTTTATCTTAATCCGCTCAAAATTTATCGTATTGGCGGACGGAAGGACAGACGCCCAGACAACGTATTCGTATAATGTAGCTTCCGCTACTTAATAAGTGAGTTGTTTCAATAGTGCTTGCTTTTATAAAATAGAGTATTAATTACTTATTTACATCTTACCTGTTCTGGACTTCGGTATAAATACGTCCCTTGATCCGCTACTTTGTTGTCCAACTCTTCATGTATTGCCAACCCAAAATCTGCTAGTTTCGCTATTATTTCTCCTTTTTTATTACGCGTAAGAAGCACGTTTCCTGGTTTTAAATCTCTGTGGATAATTTTTTTCCCGTGAATATAGTCTAATGCATTCAGGCAATGTGTGTAGTATGTGAGAAAAATTTCTAGTGAATAGTCTTTTGACGTAAGCCATTGCTTTAAACTTTTAAAACAGTATTCCATTTGAATAACAAGGCAGCCAGCGGTGCTTCTTGCGCAGTGATCCACTCCAGTCCATTTGCTAATAACTTCTGAAGATTCCATCCAAGACGTGTAATATTTAACAACATTTTTATTGTCTAAATTTTTCAAGTATTTAATCTCCTGAACAGAATTATGTAAAGCAACCCCACGACTATCTTCATTGCTAATTAAACAATTGCAAAAATTAACTATGCCCACTTTCCATTTAGAATTATGGTTATATTCTGGAATTATACTTAAAATTACACTTAGACATACTTCATATTATTATTATTTTAATCGGTATTTAATTGGTAGCATTCTTTTGATGCTATAGTGTAATAGTAAGTAAGTACACATAAAATACGAACCCAGTTCCTCCAAGGCTTATTATTTTGAGAGCGTATTTTCCATTGTCAAAATTATGAATGACTTCCACAACTGTGCCAAAACTTCCTTTTCCAATTTCTTTCTGATACGAATACGAGTTCAATGCCATGATTTCGGTTATAAATACTTAATATAGTTAATATACATTCAATTTAATATAAATATTCTTTAGCAAATGCATGAAAAGTGTTTTGGTAACCTATAATGACATTGCATTGTCATTGAATGCATAAACTGGGGAGCATTTTTTTAGCACCGTTATCTACTGTTTGCAGGATTTATCAACAATTCTTGACATAATGTATGATTTAATATATATAAATATCTATCTGTATGTATTATGATATGGTGATATTTATCACCAATTGTGGATTTGGAACCTACAAGATTTGATTTAGTTACAGGAAACCAACCTGTCTCTTTCTACGCAAAACCACGCCATTTAGTATATATGTCGCAGACCAGGAGGGGGACAATTTCGGGTGTACTAAGCATATATATTAATATTAATATTTATTGATGTTTAGTTAGGTATTAGGCCAATATTTACCAGACATGAAACATTACAACTCTATACGTTTCAGCAGCAATATATTAGATGTCGAGGGCATAGCCCATGTGTTCTGATTATTTTATTACAAATTCTGCCACATACTCTGATCAGTGAACCTTGCTTGGAAGGGTTAGAAAAACATAGAAAAATAAGAATAACTATTTTATAATTTTAGTCTAGACTTTTATTTTTACATATTATATCTTTTTTGACATTGTGTTTTCAGAGGGAAGATTTCAGATGCAAATTGCAACTGGCTGGTAGTTAAATAGGTACCCTACACAGTGTAAAGTGTACTCATGCTAAATATTTAATCCGATGTTAAATTAAAAATTATAAGTACAGCAATCTGCAATACACCATAACACCATAGTTCGTAAACGCACATAGAATTACAACTATTTATGCTGACGACATCCCAAGGCCTTTGGGAAGTTACATTTAGAGAATGGGTATTCAAGGTACTACCTACTTTCTCCTTCTTAATTGTAATGGTTGTTGTAAGCGTCTAACTTTTATCCTTGTGGCTTTGACCAATTTTTTTATTTTTATTTTTTGACCGTACTCAAGTATGAACATGAGAAGAGAAAATGCAGCACAAATTGCAAATAATTTAAACACAACTGTGATGTTGGTATTTAAACCGACTGGTGCGGCCCTACGCTCCTCAAAGTCATTTTTAGCCTGGGATTTTCTATTGTTGGTGAATCTACCTTCATAAATATAATCCCTAAGTTCGTAAATGAAACCTGCTTGGTTAATTCTGTCAACAAACATTTTGAAGTCTTCATTATGGCATCCTTCGAATTTCAGCGATATCACTGAAATGGGGAGCGGTGGTGTCTCTTCTAGCATGTGAAAAGCACAATGGTGGATTGTACTTGTGTTTGCCACCTTCTATAAGCTTTACAAAGCTGGAACCAACAAGCTGCATAATTTTCCCAGGTGATATTGCTAGGAGGAAAATGTACACAAAAGTTGATGGTATTGCGTTCTCCACCTTCCACCGTCGTTTTATCCAGTTTAGATAAATAATTTATGACATCAACCAATCTGCAAATAAACACTTAACATAATTATGGATGTAAATAAAATTTAAAAAGAGTTTAGCTACTAAAGATTAAAAAATCCAAAAGTAATAGACATACAATTACAGATATATAATACAATACATACTAGACGTATTATATAGATCATAATAACTGATACTTACGTCACGTGTCCTGATCAAAGCCAGGGTAAAAATCCATTTGGTTTTCAAAATATTGTACTGTTTTCTTGTAGGCAAGATCTCCGTCAGTTTTTCTATAGTCTGTGAACGTGAAAGAATCATTTATTTCCTTTTTAATATTATACTTATTAAATATAGCGGAATTATTATTATCGGATTATTCATTTGATCCTTTTTCAAATTTGGGTCAAACAAAAACTTGTAGTTGTTACTGATTAATTCTGGAAAATTCATAATTTCTGGGGCTGGTGGTGCAACGACCTCGCAGGTCATGAAGGACTCGTACATCCAACTGAAAAATGTAGCTCCCAACGAAAATAGCAGTAAGTAGCTGTTAAATAGAGGATGACTTTGCCGCATGAATAAGCATATTCCGTCAAACCAGATATTGTTGATCTGCTTTCCGATCAAATTTCCATTTTTGACAAAAATTCGTAATGCCAAGTATACCGTGAGGGAAATGTACATCAAACCAAGAAGTCCCCAAGATGTATTGTCGAAGGTATTTTTGAACCAAACCAATAATGATGCATAATCAAGTGGTAGAGGACTGTGCGTTCGTATGAAATTGGTATTGACACATCCATGGGATAACTCATATTTCCATGACCTTTAAAACTGTATACCTACTCTATAACCAAGAATATATTGCTTTTCCGATGCGTTTGGATAGTTTGGAATGTAGACATTTTATTAGAAATTGTGACAATTTTGGTCGTACTAGTGAAAATTGCAATGATATTGCACTTTTCTTTTCCAATATGATGATTATGTGCATTTCTATTTGCAGTTTGACTAGACTTTCCCAAAGCTGAATCAATGGTCCAAGGTTGACCAAATTGATTCTCAACAATGTATGCACTTTGTGCGGACAAATTCCTTTCTCCAAGGAAGTGAAAATCGCAATTTTTAAATTCTTTAAGCTTTATTGGCAATTGTTGAGTTGAGCCAAAAGCAGAAGCAATTAGTATGTTCCCAAAAATTAAAACACTTTTCAGTACTTTTGCCCACAACATTTTGCTAAATATTCCTACTATACTTTTCTGCATTTTCCCTCAATATTCAATATTAATAGGATTCTAAATCTCCGATACATGTAGTGCTAATAAAACTCTGAATAATTTAGAATGTGTTGATAAAAGTTTACTAATTACTGTATGAAAGCGACCTTTGAGTTATTAAATCTAAATGAGAAAGTGTGGAGGCGTGGGGCTAAGTAGGCGTAAGTATACGCAATTTTCCATAGATACGTATACTGCCTATACTTATGAACTCTGTATTTGGATAGTACTACTGATAGTTCTTTGTAATACTAACAATTCATAAAATAGTGTCACACATATATGTACCTACATAATATATGTTAAATTGGCTCTAAAGAGGAATTTTCTATAGAACATCATTAGAAACCTTTAAGAGTCTTAAAGTACATTATTAGCTTTACACATTCTTATTAAAGTGTATTACAAAGTATATTATTTATCCTAACTGGCTTTAGTTCTAAATGAGAGTCTATAATATAAAAACGATTAAGTATTTGTATTTGTGCTATTTTGAATTTGAAGCAACTAATTACCAGCCGTTTATAAACACTTTAAGATACTAAATATTTATGAAATGTAAAAATATCAGTCTACTATTACGGACATCTTGTAGTCGTGGCTTTACATTGTTATTATCGACATTATGTCATTTCATTTTTACATTACACAAAGGACGGATGTACGTATGGAGTAAATATTAAAACTATATAAAATTAATGTATTTTAATTTTGAGACTTCAAGGTTGCTTATAAAAATAAACAATACAATGCGATTGTAATGCTATGTAATCAACATCCTAATAGATAAACGATTAATATTTTAATGATGCAAATTTTGGAATTCTTTTAATAGTAAATCTTGCATTCACGTGTAACCATACTTTTGAATGCTGCCAAGAAATTAATCCCTGAAAAGCCAAGCTATATAAAGGCATTCTGTTGTTTTCAATAATCCCACTTAACCTTGTGTTCTAAATATTAGCATTACTCTTCAATATCAAAATACAATTAAGATATGGTGATATTTTATTTAGCGTTTCTGCTTATTCTCGACGCGAATAATGTAATGTCGCTTAAGACGACGTTGGAAGTTTCCCAGAAGCTCTATTCCAATTTGTGTTTTGCCCCATCGCCTATGAAGGATTTCGATTTGAGTTGGGTCGGTAACATTTTAATATGTTTTATTTGTTTATTATATATTTATTTTCTCTTTTGTATTAATTATATACAAATTGACTTTTCTATCGTTTCCATTATATAGTTGAACACCAAGCAGCCAGCTGAAGGATTTTACGCGGAAAATGGGAACGATGTGATGCAGGTCCATAAATCATCGACAATAAAAGGGAGACAGCAAAATTGCACCGAGGATTTTTCGGATATGTGCTTCAAAGTGAAAATTGGAGCTGTAGGAGAGGTCACTCTTGGAGAAGATATTGGATATGGCAACTTGAGTATTAAATATCCATGTAAGGCTTCTAAGGATATGCCTGGAACTTTCCGATGCGACCTGAAAAGTCTAAACAGCGATTTTGGTACGTAACATAATTTCTTTACTTTTCCTGCCAAAATAGTAATTTTAATTGAAGATGTTAATAATTTTAATTATAAATACCTTTGTTTGTGTTTTATTTACGCAGAGGATGCATCCATAACGTATTTTGCGTTTCAAAACAAGAATCTGAGTGTTACCATCAAATGTTTCAAAAATACGCAAGTTGGGTGGCTAACATTGTCACAGCTGCCACATCTCTCTGCCGAAGATAAAAAAACTGTTTATGACAAAATGTTGGCCTTGGGATTTCCAGCAGACACAAATGTAATCATGTTTAATGACAAATGTAAAGTTTGAACACTTTTCGCAGCCAAATATTGATTTATGCCGCTCAATAGAAGAACCTTAATAAAAACTTTAACGTTCTGTATTTTCATTGCATCGCTATTCATTATTTATTTCCTAAATATCTAAGGCTTGCTAGTGTCGTTTAATGGTTCTAGGTATTTACTAAATTTATTTTCTCAACTACATTTGCTAGAATGCTTATTACAACAGATAAAACATTCATAGAAGATATAATTCAGTATTGGATCAAACACACAGTAATAAATATAATGCTATGCAATCGACTGTATTAAATATTTGTATCGCAATCAGCGATTTTATATTTTTGAGTCCGAAAAAAAACAAAATGGAGCTTATACGTAACATGACATTACCGAAATAACTTTAATTAGTCGTGATAATTCATGCAATACAACTTTAGTTTTAATATGTGACATAAATAAAATGTTAATGCGGTATGAATGTTTTTAAGATTTTTACTTTCGGGTAATCTTAGAATACTGATGTTTGATATAGATACAGTGCGTAACTATATATTAATGATAGTGTTATAAAAGTATACAGCATTGTTAAATTGCCAATGAGATACTATTTTATATAGTACTTAATTAATATATAATTATGATACAGACGGTAATATTACAAATATGAAACGCTATACAATAGGCGTATACAGTATGATGCTCCAAAATTCCATTTTATTGTGGAAAGGATTTTTTGAAAATGATTTAAAACATAGTTGGACTGAATTAATAGCTGTGTTCATCCAGCCATTGTGCTATTTTAGCTGCGGAAGGTCGGGTGTCGGCTTCTTCTGCTCCCTTTATCATTGTATGTATTAAGCCAGACTACAGTTAAGTTAGAGAGAAAGGATTGTTAATTTTTCGATAATTTTATCATTCAAATTAGTATGGCTTGAAACACGCACCTCTTCAGAAAACTCCAGGCAAAAATGTTCGGGTAATTTTAATAATTTTCTAATGCTTAGAATGATATCGTGAATTGAAGATATTTTAGATGGGTCGTTGCAGTAGAGGAGCTCGAACCAAATAATACCTAGTGGAAATATATCCGTTTTTTCTGTGTATTTGGTCCCCTGTAACTATAATCAAACATTTAATTTGTTTTAAGTTTCGCCTATTAGTCATATTTGTAGATTAGGTTATGGTGCTTTTCAAATGATTTAAAATATTTACTTGTTCAGGACTGCAGTACTTCTGTGTACCCCCTTTCGACATGCTGCCTTGTACTAAGTTTCGTGTGAGGCCAAAATCACCTATGCTGGCACAGAGTTTCCCCGTCCAATCCTTTTTCAAGAATACATTTTCAGGTTTCAAATCTCTGTGAATTTTGTTTTTACTGTGGATATAACAAAGTGCACTGACAATATTCCCGAAAAGACCCATTTTAACACCAATATCTTCAGTTAACCCATTCTTAATATAATTTTCCAGATTTCCGTCGTGCCAAAATTCAGTTTGAATAAATAATATTGTTGGATTAATTTCAACCCACTTTTGAATGGCATCCGGGTAGCCTTCAAAGTCCGCCGGGGGTGTCTCAACCCATGAAAAAAAGTAGCGCAATATGTTCGGGTGTTCTAATTCCCTTAGCATGCGAACTTCTCTAATAGCATTGTCATACTCCCTAAAAACATTTAATAGTGAACCACCAAACACATTGAAATATCTAAAAGTTAAACCAAAATACACCTTAATGGGCATTAAATTACTATTTTTTATTCTATATACATTTATTTTTAAATACAGCTTAAATGCTTGTCTGATCCACCGCATTGCTAACCGGAATTATAAAATCGTTTTTAATTCAATTCCAAAATACTAAGTAGGTATTTCAATATTTATTAAATAACAAAAACATTTCATTTTTTTCTACACTGAAAATGTAACAATGAAAAATGTAACAATTGTAACAATAATTACCTTGTATCCGTAGCAGAAATTATTTTCAGGGCAAACAGACCATCATCTAACTTGTTTTTAGCTTGCAAAACAATGTTCATTCCCGGGGGCCCTAGTCTCTTAACACTATTTTGGTCAAACTTTTCTAGAAATTCAGAGTTAAACATAGACGATTGCGTTTCGGAATCGGTGGTTGCTACCTTTTTAAACAACCGATTCATTTCAGTTTGGGTATTATATTATGTAGTAATTTTATTTTATTGTAGGGTAAATATTGTAAGTTGCCTGAACCTGAACGCTCCCAGCGAACTGCAGGATTTGTGTACGTGAAGTTTGTTACTCATCGAAAAAATAGCTATGTTTATGCCTACCGTTTGATTGTTGGGTATCGTGGAGCAAAAGCTTATCTGAAGTTGACAAGTCTTTCGTGTATAGGTATTTATCTCCAAATATTATAAATAGATAAAAGTGCAAAGTAAAAAGTGCGAAATCAAAAGGCTAAAGAGCTCAAAAGGCGTTTAATATTACATATTAGCATCGGATTTACATCAACCGGAAGTCCTCGATAAGAGAAACTATTATCTGATATATTAATCAACGATATATTAATATATATTATTACATATTAATATTCTGATATATTAATTAACGATAAGAAAAACTATTATTTGATATATTAATCAACGATATATTAATATATTAATTAATATTAATATATATTATTCTATATTAATATTCTGATATATTAATTAACGATTAAATGTACTTATTTTAGTTTTGGCAATATATTTTCTATTCGTTTTCCATGTACTGAAGCACTATGAATGATGGTGAGTATTAGTATCACTATATAATTTTAATTTTAATTAGATAATAGGTACTAAATAAATAGGTCTGGTTGACCTTGGCATTCTCCTTTCATCATCAGCAGATATGATTGATTGGGATTACTGCCCTGTCTTGTATTGCAGTATGGGAATACTAGCATACATGTATCAATGCAACACTTTCGCTTCAAATTATATGGTATCACTCGTCATAGTATATACTAAGGGACAACCGTTTCTTGAACATCATGAAATCACACGAGACAAGAAACGAAGGCTAAAAAATTTCCGGAAAAACTGAGATGAATTATGAAAATGAATTATAAAATGAAATTTATTTTCAATACGATTTACCATCCACGGTAATTTGTGAAAAACAACATCTTTGTCATACATTAGTACTATAGTAGTGTGAATTCTATTTAATATTTTGGGTATTGTATTACTAAATAATAAATAATGTGTAGTTAATCAACGTTTTCCTTTGACTAGTTAATAATTTATTTTCTTTGGAATATTAATATAATAGTTAACAGTCTTTAAGTGAACAAGTTATTATATATATTTAAAGATTTACAATTTACAAATTCCTCCTTGGCAAGTCTGTTGAGGGCAGCAATAGGGATACTGGCCGGGAGTACACGAGTTTCCAGTTGGTGTACACTGTGGAGAAAAACGAAACAAAATATTCAAAAATCGAACAATATATAGTAGCTCTAAAAGTAATTGAGATTTCTACAAAATTTTTAGCAATGAATCTTAGACATGTGAGAATGTGTAGTAATTTGCATATTAGTATTAGTGTTAGAATACAGTGTCCGAAATAGTGATCTATTGTACTGTAGCTAATTTTATGTTACTTTTATTTATTACGAGTAAATAGTTTAAGAAATAATGGAATGAAAAATAAATTAAGGAGGACTTACTGCCACACCATCTCCCTGGCAAGCAACTGGACCATTTCCGGTTTCTGGAGCTTTGCATACAGAGGGAAGGCAACAAGGGGCGGCTACAGATCCGGGGGTACAAGCACCAGTAGATGGAACACACTGAAATTTAAATAAAGTATTAGCAACACAGTATTAACTATTATTTATATTATTGTATGATACCAGGTATTATAAATATAAATGATTATGTAATAGTTCTCTAATAATAAAAGTTTATTAATAATTAGATTTGAGGATTATTACCGATTCAGCTGCTTTATTAACGGGTAGGAATGCAAGTAGACAGCAGATGCTCAAAGTAACAATATAAGACTGCATGATAAAGTAGGTATGGATTGTGTATGTGTGTTATAATAATAATAATTACTTTGCTCTTTGGTTGAGATAAGAATGATAAATTCGCAAATGTTATCTGAATAGCAGTTAGCAGAAGTAAATGTTGATGTAAATGTAGGTATGTGAGGAAAGATGTAGACTACAGAATATGCCATCTAGTCTCTAGTATATATACAATTATTTTAGAAATTTCCACAGATGAAGCACATAGCTCGCTACAATAGCGAATCAGTGCAAACAACATGAAAGGCAACAATTGACAATAATATTGTTGTAATATTTAGATGTTCATCCAAAGCCATGTATATGAAACGTGCAAAAATACCAGTTTCATCCTTTAAAACATGCTCATAAATATGCAGCATATAAAATCCCTTTGCTAAACAGTGAATAAAACATGTTTCTTGTTGGGATGCCGTTATTTGCACACAAGATGGGAACA
>JAQFYC010001159.1:0-38696 GCA_034694165.1 Tomocerus mixtus | reverse complement strand
ACCAGGTTATAAGGAGATCCAAAAAGTTAATTTTTCTAAGTCCAAACGAAAAGAGGGATTGAGTATATGGTCTATTATAATATGCTTAGTAATTTTTGTGTATTCTTTGCAAATGCTTTCAGGAAATACACCAGATCGAGTGAGATAGCTGCTAAAATATTACAGCTCCTGGAGAAATATGTCCAGACGAACATGTGGAAAAATGCCAGGTAAAATGTATATTATGTTCTGTTGATAATGGATGGCTAATTTTAATGTATAAGCTATAACGAACTGAACTAAACTCTAACTAAACTAAATTATATTGTCTATACTATAGTGAACTTTTTAATTGGTTGGATTCTACGGCAGAAAGATTGACAAAAGCAGCTGTTTCGGAAACAGCTCCAGCTAATATTATTAAGCGTGTAATTAAAACTGTCCAAGAAGATTTCGCAACGAGAAAAAAGGTATGTATCCATTTTAATTAAGATATTTGCATATTCTGTAATTCAAACATTCTATTTCTATCCATTATCATTTATTCGCCAACATCCCAATTCAAATTATTTCCAAAAATGAATGTATTTCATCTTGTAGCCTGCCGGTTCTACTGTTCTCTCCGCCCAAATTAGTGTCGAGTCCGAGGTATGTGTTGATTATACTGAAGAATTTCCGGAACTTCGATCAGATATTCAAAGCGCTATTGGGGACCTTTTGGACGAGCTTGAGTCTAGGTAGTTAAAATTATGTTTACAGACGGAATAGCACTGACACTGATTATTTAAATTTAATCATTAATATAATTATTATGTTTTGTAAACTAAGTGCTGACAACATTGCCGAAGAAGCAGAAAAGCATATCCATTCAAATGACGTGGTAATGACATTAGGAAAATCTAGAACAGTTGAGGCATTTTTAAAGCGTGCTGCCAAAAAGAGGACATTTGAAGTAATTGTTGCCGAGTGTTCGCCTTTTTGTCATGTAAGTTACAAATGCTACAAATTGCGTCATCTCTACTAACGTGTTACATAAAATATAATAGAGTGTATTTTCTTGGGATTGTGTAGGGACATGATTTAGCAAAAAGTTTGGCAAAGAGTAAAATACAGACAACCTTAATTCGGGACACGGTAATTTTGGCAATGATGTCCCGCGTGAACAAAGTAATTATTGGAACCCACACCGTTTTGGCTAATGGTGGATTGAAAGCTATTGCAGGAAGTCATCTCATTACTTTGGCTGCTAAGCATTACAATGTTCCCGTAAGTTTACATAAAAGAGAGATTTCATCGATTTCCTAATTTTGGATGCATATGAAAATTTTTCTTTCTTTGCAGGTGGTTGTATTAGCACCAATGTATAAGCTCAGCCCAGAGTATCCACTCTCAGCAGATGTAAAAATTACAAACCGTTTTGTGTCTCCCGAGTCCTTAGTGGATTATTCGGAGAGCGAGTTTATATGTAAAGCGCAGATTTACAACCCAATATTCGACTATGTACCTCCGGAACTTATTTCACTATTCATATTTAATATGTAAGTGTATTACATGATGTGCAATCACTAAACACTAAAATTATATACTAATATATTATGCTAATATATAAATATTATCTTTATACAGAGGAAGTCATGCACCTTCATACATCTACAGGCTACTCCACGAAACGTATCCTCAAATCTAATAAATTCAATCAACTTTTTATACAGCACTGTAAAAGTAAATGTAATCAACTTAAAATCATTTTATTATAATATAATCTTTCGTGACTCGGATACATTGAATTTAAACAAAATGTCATAATAACAAAAATAGTATGCCGACAACCAGCTCATTCTCAAACAATAAATTCAAAATACAAAAGTACATATAAAAATTAAACATCTGTTATATATTTGTTAATTAATTGCTACCTGCAACATGATGGTATATATTATGTAAGCGTAGGCATATAAATAGTATGAGTCAAAAAATAACAATCATTTCTTTCGAAGCATAGCTGATAGTACTCATACATTTACATTTTAGGGGTAGAACACATACCTATCTAATGTTCCGTAAAGCTTCTCAATATCATTTAATGAAGCAAAGTCTTCGGTAATATAAAAATATCTTTTATCTTCTATGTTGTAGTACTCCAGTATTTTCAAGTCCATCAATCTATTCACGAAATTCTTGATTGTGTTGATGGACAAAACGTCTTCTGCAAATAGAAATGACCAAATATCATTAGCAAACAGCCTAAATAAATAAACAATCACACGTTTTGGCGTTGTTGCATACGCTTTGTACCTCCAAATATCATATCATGTGTGAATAAATATAATCTTTCATTTTAAACGCAAACACAAATATAAAATACTACTAGTCATTATAAATTAATTATAGTTTATAAAGCGCTATTGTCCTATGGTAGTGTTAACATTAACCCACCACATATTTCTTTTCTCGAATATTGTAAGCTCAACTCTAGCATTTGCTTAAGCATTTCGCTTTCTTCCATTTCTTCATTTGGTAACAAGCTGAACAACTGGAGACTTGACGTTCGGTAGACCTCAAAGTACCCCATTATCAGACTTTTCCAAAACATTAAGCTGTCAATGGTTTTGTGACTTAGATTTAGAAAAATATCGTCTTCACAGAGCTTATATCGGTCTACTAAAGGAGCATCGTCGTCCCAGTCGTCGTCCGATTCCTGGTTCTTATCATTTCTCTTTTTCTGCAACAAACAGATTGTTTTACAAAGCAAACATTTTTTATTAGCCAGACGGTGTTTATGAAATGTAAGTGCAACAACCTCGACGACTCGAATAATTCCTCTGGTTTGAAATTCATCAAGACATATCTCAATTCCATCGTTGATATTCTTACAGGGTGGGTGAATTAAAAACTCAGACTTCAACAACTTGTAAACTTGCTTGAAGGCATGAGCAAATTCTTTCATTGGTATCACAATTACTCTGTCACTTGCAAATGCAGGAACTGTTATAGACTTTTCGCAAATTGAAAACAACACGGTGGCTGTAAAAGAAATTATGTAAAAATTCTTGTGAAGAATACATGTATACAAGAACAAGATGCAATAATAGTAGTATCATAAATGCTACCAATTCCTATAAGTATATTATATTTACATACTTTTAGGTAAATAAGCCTATCAGATATTTTCTTACCAAAAACAGCTTCTAGTGTAAACAGTGGTGCAGCATGATTAGAATAATAGGACAACTGTAATCTTCCTTCAGATGTATCTACAGCTTTGATAAACTTTTTATCATGTACACATTTGACAGAAACAAGATGTGGTCCAAGCACGCCAATGGCTCTTTCAATAATGTCTTCCGTGTTGCCTCTAAATCCAAGATCACGATTTTTGCTTTTCACTAGTATTTTAAAACTGTCAAACTCCTTTACGAAATCGCCAAACTCAAGTCCATTTGGATACTTTTTGACAAGAAGAAATGCAATAATGTGTGTGGACATGATAGCTCCACATTTGCTTGCGTCTGCAATATATTTTACAATTTATGTGGATATTAATATAAACTTTAATTGTTAACAAAAATAATATCAGCTAATTATATAGGTAGGTATGTCTCAAAACAGAATTTATAGCTTTGTATATTTGTGTCCAATTAGCTTACCATAAATTGCATGATTCGCTAGTAAGTTAACAAAAGCGGCAGTTATGTCGCAGTCGCTCCTGAAGTTGGACAATTCTCCGTAGAAAGAAGGCAAAGAAGAAATTGAGCAGCTGTCATCATCCCACCGTAATTCAGAACTGTGCATAGCAAGACATAGACCTTCCTCGCTGTCATCATAGGAGACCTTTTCGGCCCACTTCATGCATGCACTCAGTTCCCTTTTGAATTCCTAAATACACAGTCAAAATATTTATTAGTATGTACGAACTATTATATTTCTGTAACATTCAAAATGTGGGTGATATATGCTTACCCGTAAAGAAAACGGTTGCCCAAAATCAACACGCACATTTGTAGCTGGTCTTAGAAGGCAGCTCCAGAACATATTTAGGAAAGCACGTCCTTTTACTTTACTAACATTTGAATCAAAACCTTCTAAGTATTCCTCTTCTTCAGGCAACTTTTCATAAGACGTACACACAGGAATTATAAACGCATCCTCGATTTGCTTTGATTCAAATAGGTTAATCAAAATCTCTAAAAGCTCTCCTTGAGAGTCGAAAAATAAATTTTAGATTTACTCCAATCCAATCCACAGTTCCAATAATACTAAAATAATAATCAACATGGTTGACAAGAAATTCCAACTTACTGCCATATATGTATGTGGAAGGTAGACCACTTCTTGATCGCCGTGGTTCCAGAATAATTTCGAAGTTGTTGTTCTTTATTAGTAGATTTTTCAAATAAGATGAAACTCCAGCATGTACAATGTCATGTTTCATATTGACAGGTAAGCTATCGGATTCAAGGCTCCGTAACTCCAACCCCACTCCCGTAAGGTTCACAAGTTTCCTATATAAAGGATCAAGTAAATTAATGGGCAATTTGTCCTATTTAAACATAAATATTGCATAATGCATATTGCTTACTTCAACAAAGAGTCGTTCCTCATGGAGTGGCCACTGAAGAAAAATGGCGATCGGATACTATTATGCGTTAGAACCCAAGATAAAATTACAGGATCAAGAACACCGCGGTAAAGCGGAATAAAAATCAGAGGGAGACCTTTATCCTGAGTGGTCTTTAGGTGATCAATCTGACCGGTATGAATAAATACAGCACTAAACATACATTTCAGAAACATTCTTGTCGCCCACGAGGATAACCTACATTAAAACATAAACCAGGGTTAAAACTCAATATCACATAGTTCATATTAAAATAAAAAGCATTATATTTTAAGCTTACATTGACCGTATTTTGCCAAGAGGAGCTACGCAAATGTTTTCAATAAATGAAATAATTTTCGATTTAACATTGAGTTGATCTTCCTTGCTCATTTTGGTATACTCTGTGATATTCTAAAACATTAGTAACATAAATGTATATAGAAATTAAACGTACATTATTATGTATTATAGCTGAATGATGTTTATTAAAATATTCTGAAAAATAGCCGGCCTATTTGGGCAACATATTTACATACCTTGGTCAATTCTGGATCATTGGTAACGTCATCAATGGTTACAGTGTCACACTGATTCAAAATGCAAGACCTTCGCCAAAAATACTTTAATACATAAGGTACCCAGTTGGTGTACCAGCGAACACTTGGTTCCATTTCCTCCTTTAAGAGAAGACAGTTGGATATATATCTCTCTTTGTTTATTTCGGATATTTGAGCCTAGAAAAATGAAGATTAGTTCTCTTATATTCGTAATTTATTATGTCATATGCATTTGTAAAATTTCAGAAATCCTCACCTTCGATTTTGGCAAACAGTACGGGCAGCATATCGGAATTAATCTGGCCTTGTCACGATGAGCATAAAAAATAGGATCGCATTTCACTGAGCAAAAGTCATCATAGCGGCGCTATATAAGTAATGATAATTACAGAACAATCTTTACACTACGGGGAAAATATATCTGCATAAAAAGCTAACATTTTTAAATGCTACGTAAGGTAAATCTCTTTCTCTACAATTGTTAATATTCAGCTTACCGTAGGTATCTTTTCCGCTACATCAGCGGCACAATAATCGTCATCATCACCTCGGTAAATCTCAGGGACATCCTCGCTATCAGACTCTTCAACATTGTCAGAGGTAAAAAATGGTCGCGGCGGTCCCCTGTCCTGCCCAGCTTCCGCCCCAGGTAAACCATTCTGAATAGCTTCCATTGTAGTACTCTACATAAAACCGTAAAATACTTAGCATTATTAATTCTTCCCGAGCCAGTTAGTTTCTCTTACCTACATGACATTTAATTACTTCCCCTGAAATTATAGTATTAAAATAAATCAGTTTTGTGAATGTGCTTGATGAAAGTGATGATCTTTTAAAGTAAATGCAATGTAAAGCTGAAAGCTATACATTTGAAAAGGCAGATAAATAATTTTAAACAGTTTATAAGATAATGATGTAATGATAACTTACATTAATTACAAATCCTTGTTTAACAATATTATTCATTTAAGATTTCATAAATAACTCGCATCGCACTCACACTCACACTGTCAACTGTTGGCACTTGGCTTGGCACTGGCCACTGGCACTCTCGTTTACAAGACAAGATAAAGTATATTATATGAAATTAAATATAATATGCTATAGTATCCCGTATCTATATGAGTTTCCCGCACTTCACTACCACATTCAATTCCGTGTAGGGTGTTATTGCACGAAGTGGTGATTGGTGAAGCACATGTATTTACATTTACTAAGATTTCAAAGTTGAAGATGTAATAATGTAGATAAGTTATTATCGTAGTAATACACTTCTTGTAGTAATAATGCACAAAATAACTTTTCGAAAGCAAGAATGAAGAAAAAAGTGTGAAGTTAACAGTTTCCTTCCTCTCATCACTTGTGAATGAATGAATGAATTCGGACTTGCTGGGATTAGTTTCGGTTAAGGAATTTTGCTAAAGGGGACTCCAAAGACCAAGGAAAGACAAAAGAAAAAAGGTAACAACTGGCAAAAGGTTTGTTTTAAATACTAACAAATAATCAATACTGTAAATGACAGCAGTACACGAAAAAATATAACCACCCACACAACTAAATATTACAATATTTACAAATTATTTTAGCTAACAGCTAAGAAGGACGGACAACAGATAAAGCGAAAATAAACTTGTGGGACTCTTCCGGGCCAGGGCCAGGGATATCCAGGAACTCGACCGAATCAGTAGACTGACGGGGTCGTAACTCGTAATACCCATTATGAGTATATTCCGCCTGAGCAATATCGTACGACCAACTTTATCAGAATTGCTCTTTCCTTGCCACCTGCGTACCGTAACAACATGCAGAATTAAGCTATCAAAATATTCGATATCACCGGCACCAGGCTTTTTCCTTGAATCAGGAAATATTGACTCGGATTCAGAAGATATATCACCTCCAAAAGTGAAGAATCGTGACGAAAATGTCATTACTGTTCCGGTTCGGTTGAAAAAACGGTTGGAGAAAAGGCTAGTGAAGGAGAATACTGCCTATTTTCAAAGACAGAAAATTATTAATGCTTCTCGTTTGGGAAATAAAGCAGTAAGATTAAATTACAAAGACACCTATTTATCTGATATTAGCAAGGAATAAAGAAACAATTACTTTCAAGATATATACCTAGAGTTCTTGATAATACCGAATAATATTAGTACAATCGCTTAAAATGTATTTCTGTGATTGTTCTTATGGTGTTGCTACTTTCTTAGACCCCAACTAAAGGACGTTTTTAAAATAACTCATTTCTACGGCTCTGTCGGAAGATAGGAATTGTCTCTCATTAAATACCATTATTTTTTTAACTTTGATTTTAGCGCATTGTTGTCCATTGCAAAAGACACGAGCTTAATCATTATTACGGACAATCATATGCCAAGGGTTCAGAAATTCCTTTAGCCTCCACAGGATGGTCTCATCGTAAATCTGTTGGGGATTTTATGACAATCAAACCACAGACAGAGGTAACAACCACTATTATCTTTTTTTCGTTATCTGAAAAAAATTTGCCACCCTCGATACGATTTTACTTAACTCATCCACATTAACTGATTACAGGGATTATCTCCGTTTGGCCTAAATGGTGAAAATTCCAATTTTGAAGACCTAGGGTTGAGTGCGGAAATAGCCAAAGTAATTCAAGACAATAGTATCCTGCAGCCCACTCATATTCAGGTATAGATAGAAGTATTTTAATGGAGAAAGTATACTGTGCTATATATCTGTGCAGTCAGTCAGATTATTTTACAACCTCCTCTGTGCTGTGATGATATAGACATTTGCAATCCCTCAACTACTAAAAGGAGAAAATTCGCTAATAGCAGCTGAGACAGGATGCGGGAAAACTTTTGCGTATCTCCTGCCATTGTTTCAGCAAATTCTGACAAAGAAAACGAGAGAAAATACACGAAAAGTTAACCAACCTTACGCCGTAATAGTGCTGCCTAGCCGAGAACTTGCTGACCAAATTTATGTAAGCTCATTCAACTTTGCTAAGCACTAGCACATTTACATAAGCTAAAGATTTCATGAAGATTTTAATTTCAACTTTTTAGAATGTAGCATCGCTCTTCGCTAAGCAACTTAATATAAACGTACGACTGCTGCAAGGTGGAAGCGTTTCAGCTAAAATTAAAGACCCTTCAACTTCTGTAGTAGATTTGTTAATTTCAACTGCCAGCGTTGCAGCGGCACTAACCTCAGTAGGTGTATTTGACCCAAAGGAAGTTGAGCACATCGTCCTGGATGAGGCTGATTCACTACTTGATGACAGCTTTTCTGATATAGTAAAACAATTTCTAAGGAATTTTAATGTAAGGGATTGAAGATATTTCCATTCATATGATTATACAGAGTGAAGCATTTAAGACGCCCAGTGTATTTAGATAGGGAATATATAAAAGGTGCCCCAGTGACCTAACCAGGGAGTGGTAACCAAACATTTTTTTACACCATTCGAATGCCCAACTAAACTTAATGCAATTCCATTAAGTTTGGTTTCATCAAAATCGGTCGACAGTTAATGGGTCAAATGCCAAATTGAAAATAAAAAATCGAAAATCGAGTTCTTAAACTTTTGTTAATTTTTGAAATTTTTGTGATCCAAAAACACTTTTTTTCAAAAGTGAACTTCCTAGGCAATTTTGCTATTTTGGATTACTAAAAATGAAATTTTTTTAAAAACATTAATAAAAGTTTAAAAACTTGATTTTCGATTTTTTTTTTCAATTTGACATTTGACCCATTAACTGTCGACCGATTTTGATGAAACCAAATTTAATGGAATTGCATTAAGTTGGGCATTCGAATGGTGTATAAAATGTTTGGTTACCACTCCCTGGTTAGGTCACTGGGGCACCTTTTATATATTCCCTATCTAAAAACACTGGGCGTCTTAAATGCTTTACTCTTATATATTTGATGCACGATTATATTCTCAATAACTTAACTGACTCTCGACTTTTAGTTTTTTCATGATACAGAAAACCCCGTTCAAATCAGCTTAGTCAGTGCCACTTTGCCTCGCAGTGTGGATTCCATTTTAGCAGACGTAGTCCCGGTTAGTCTGCTTTTATGATGTGAAATTTTGATATTTAAATATACCATATTAATAGAAGTAGCTACTATTAATAATAAGTACTCGCTACATTTTCTAGTGTCTAAAGTAAAACTAATTACACAGGTTGACAGCTTAGTAAGAATAACAACTCCCAATCTTCATAGAGTCCTAGCCCATGTCCCTCAGACGTTTTTACGACTGAAAAAGATACAGAAGCCAGAAAAGATTTTAGAAATTGTGAAGAAGGACGACAAATTAAATATTCCAGTCATGATATTTTGGTAATATTTATTTCCATAAAATTAAATCGTTGTATAAATGTTATAATTAAATTGTAATATAACACATTATGTCAGATATTATTACGCTCAAACTGATATTAATTGCAGTAATAAAAGTTCGACTTGCGCATGGATGAATCATTATCTTCAGTCCAATGGATTTAACAGCGTTGCATTACATGGTAAGAAGGATACCAAATATAGAAAAGGTTTAATGGAAGATTACCAAAGTGGAAAATCAAGCATAATGGCATCTACAGATCTTGGGTCCCGAGGGCTGGACACGCTTAGGGTAGAATTTTATTTGATATCAATGTGTGCAAGTACATATAACCTATAAGTACATTCCCCTGCGAGTTGGCTTATTGTAATTATTAATATATATTGTTGTTGACTTTATTTGTACAAACCAAACAGACGGGGCATGTTGTGAATTATGACTTCCCTAATTTTCTATCCGATTATATTCATCGATGTGGCAGAACAGGACGAGTGGGATCTGCTCTGAAAGGAAGAGTGACCAATTTTATTTCTAAACCTCACGAAGTTCTTTTGGTTCAAGAAATTGAGGTGAGCCCATTCTTTATGTAGTTTTAAGGCAAATACTAAATTATGTAGGCAGCTGTACAGAAGTGGCCCTTAATATTTTAACAACGAGGACGCTATCTTAATGGTAGTTTAATACATAATGCAGTCACAGAACGCTGTTCGGCAACATCTTATTAATTCATATTGTTGGTTTCCAGAAATCGGTCAGAACTGAAGTCTCATTGGAGCAAGTCAACGCTAATATTAAACGTATCCTTAATTCTCGTTATGGAATGTATCAGCCGATTTTGCCTCCAGACAAGGATGAAGAGAGTAAAGCTGCATAATCAAATAGACTTTTATTCCTAACTTTTCATGTAAGAGTTTGGGTTTATTTTAAAAGTGACAAACCTGTACAATTATTGTTGCAGTTGCAGTTGCAACCTAACCTAAGTAATAGCGTGTAGAATTTTCAAATGGAATAAACGATTTTTTCTAAACCTCCACTGCGAATTGCTTTTGCTGAAACAACGCAGCCTGTTAATTTCCAATAAGTGCTACACCTTATTACGAAGAAAGGTATTATAATCATCTCTTCGTAAGCAACAGTTAATTGTTAATTAATTAGATATTAATAATTTACATCTAGAATTTACGCATCGGGCCTAGCGCTAAGATTTCCAAGTACTGTTGCCGTTCATAAGCTACCATTCTGCTTTCGCTAGTACATGTTACATGTAATTATGTATGGTTTGGAGAAAGTCTCTGAGTTCAGTTTCAGCAGCGGGTTATTTTATAATTGAACTTTCGGAATCCTTTCTTTCTGTCTATGGTAAGTTATGTGAAGGTTTATTCATTATACTTATAAATAATGTTACCTAATTGCAGAATAGTTAAATTACTACATAATTGCTAAAGGAGAAACAGTATTGAAGAGATTTTGTAATCTGAACTGACAGGAAATATAAGCCGCTAACTGCGATCAAAATAATAATATAGCATCAGAGCCATAACTTCTAGCAAAACCATAATATTCTCTACCTTCCCAGTTCCATTTCAACTTTCCATCTTCCAATCGTTGATCGTATTCTACTTAAAAGGTATGCCATGTTTTTGTAGTTATTTAACTAAGCTATATGACAGTTTTACTTTTACTTTCCCTAAGTTATTATTTTGGACAAGTTTAATTTTGACTGAATAACATGTAAACCCAAGTACAGTTATCTTGGAAGAATGTTCTAATGAAGATTCGTCTAGCGTAACTGGGTATAATGAAAATTAATTGTACCATATTATGTTATTATACTATCCTGATTCTTTCCTGACACCGTATTATATATGAATAGGCGTAGAACATTATTTAAATTAGCGTAATTTCTTCAGATTGTCTTCATTAACTTTTGTATCATTTTTTGTTTTTGCAGGAAGGATACAACACATCAAATTGATACATAATGTCGATAGAATCGGAACTGTTAACCTTACAGAGGCGTGTAAATCATCTTGAAAAGAAGCTTAAAACTTGGAGTAGAGTTTTCCGACAAGAAACTGTGTGGAAACACAATCTAGAAGAATGGCTAATACAGCATTTCGGTATGAGCAAATAAGAATACAAATTGCATAGTTATAGCATAGTGTATAGTATGTAGGTATCTACTAATACTACGTACTTATACCTAATAATAACATGATCATAGATAAGAAGTTAATAATGACTAAACGAACTAAACAAACCAGACTAGAACTACTAATTTTAAAATAAAATATTTCTAATTGCTCAAAGTTATCTGCATTTACGTATTTAATACCCACCTATTTGTATGGATAAGTATAAATGAATGCATTTTGTTTGCAGATTTCAACATTCGCTTGCAAACGGAATTAAGCTTTTTTAAATCTTCCGATGACGAGGATGAGCCAAACGATCTTGACATTAGAAGCGCAACTAAAGCTCTTACCAAACTAGGAACCAAGAAACATTTTTCCGCTACATCGACTTCTAGACGGGGAAGTGGTGTTCAAATTATTAATTGTCAAGCAAATTCAACACTGATTCCTTCACGTGAAAGTAGTGACGAGTTGTACAATAAAAAGCGCAGATTGAACTCATATGACGATGGTCACTCGATAGATATTGGGTCAACGACGGTTTCAACTGTTCCAACTCACACTAGTGGAAGGTATCAACAATTTAGGGACACTGTAAGTAATAATACTTCGAATAATAATAGAATCACTATTCAAGAAGTTGCAAGTAAGAATACAGATGGCAATTTTCCATTGCCAAGTTCATCCGTAATGCAAACAATCATTGATCCCAATACAATTATGTTGGATCAAGACAATCCTTCATATGAATATGAAACGGAAGAATGTTATCTGTCTGAATCTGGTAGCCGAAAAAAAGCCTCCAGAGGTACATTAAAATGTATTTTATAGACATTAAAAACAAATAAATTATAAATCATTTAAGTAAGTATATGACTGTATTATACTTTACAATAGTTACAGAAGAGATACTATCATCCCAAGACGATAGTGAAATATCGACATCAAACCGTCAGTTCAGCTCAAGCAGAACCTCTATTTTGGACAATCATAATACAAGTGAAGTACTTGTAGTTAGCGATGATTCAGATTCGGGTTCCGTCGTGTTGTTAAACAATTACAGTGTTACCAGTTCAAATAAGACCCCTGCAGATTACACTCATCAATGTACATCTTGTGGAAGAAGAATATGCACCCCACGTACAACCTTTCCCCATTTTTTGAAAGTAGAAGAAACAATTTGCTTCGTATGTCAGATCGAGGTACTAATTATTAATTTCCGTTGAATTTGAGGAAAACTATTCTCTTACATACGCAATTGAAACATGATTTTATTAAATACAATTTAATTCTACGAACAAAACAAATGTATTTTTAGCAAATAAACCAGCATCAGCATGACGGTGATACTAGTGGAGTTGCAGTTGACTCGGACATTTTACACTCTCCTCAGTTTGGAATTGTACGGTCCACTATTTTTCAAAAATTCTATTAGCAAAACATTCACTAATCTAACTTTGGCAATAAAAAGTTCCTGTTGATAATATAGAAAATTATATGGGTACAGTGCTGTAGGGGAAAATACATTTATTGCACTGAAGATAGATGTAGATTTGTACATTGACATTGTCATATTTGAATGCATTTTTTGTTATTGAATAGATTGAGATTTTGGCCAATTCTGGTGTTGCAATGGATGCCAAAGTTGTGAAGAAAGCATTGGTTAAATCAGAACATTGGAGTGAATGTGCAAGACTTTTGATCCGCAACTACTTTCCTCGAGAGGTCCTTCTTCATAGTAATGCAAAAGGAGGGTATGTACATTAAAAGTTTTGAAATTCATTATCCATTATCCAAACAAATTATAATTATACAGACAGCTACTATAAGCGCCTCATCTGTTTATTTTTAGGGAAAGAAAAGTTCCTGGAGGAGATGGATCTCGCCATGTCCCATTAGATGAAAATGTAGTATATGTTATCAAAAGTAAGCTCCTAATCAAGTAATTGCCATTATTCTTTGAATAATACCAAATTGTGTAAAAAGTACAATTATAATTATTTTATCAATAATGAAGTACAGAACATCTCTAATGCGTGTTGTTTTTAATGTGATTAGCTTTTGTCAAAGACTTCTGGACAAGCAAAGGTGGTATGCCTATAGAAGTGGATAAAGGGTTTAATAGAGTCCTCAACAAAGTATGTCAACGGGAAAGAGACAAAGTGAAGCGAAAACAAAACATGGAAGAGCAAGTCAACACTTCTTTCTTACAGCAACTAGACGCCAATATGCATCAAAGTAATTTGTCGTAGATACTGGATAGGATAGGATAACACATAATTTTGTAAATGAATGTAATATACTATGGTAATTTCATGAACGAATCAATGCAACTTAGCAGTATTATTTATAACATTTAATTTTGATTGAGTAGATATTTTAATTACGTGAACGTGTGTTTATACTACAACATTAACGTTGTATTTTATACTTTCAATACCCCTAAACTTCCAGAGAAGGCTAACAAATAAATAAATAATGTCTAACGAAGTAGTAAACCATGAAAGCAGCTCAGCAATCTCATCTCACTCAACTTGATGTTTAATATTTACTAGTTTATTTTATATTTCCTCACACTGATGGAACTTTTTATCATACCAGTTTTATTGTTATTAAATTCTTTCGTTCTTGTTATGGTTTTTGCCTTCTTTTCCTCACTTCTCCCTGTAATCATAAGTTGTAAATAATACGTTTGTTGATACCAAACTACTTATTTATTTTGTTCAGATGTTTAATTCAAATATGAGAATTCGAATTCGATAGTTCTGTAATCTGTAGTTCGTTTTACCTTGATTGTTAAATTCAATGTACCATAAATACGTAGGTAAATTATTTATCTACCCACTGATATTTGTTACTTTAACTTTAACCCATCACTTAACGCTGTGTTCATTTTCCGATTTTACGCAACTGCTAACAAATGCATACAATATGTACAAAACAAATCCTACGTAGTATGTAGTGTGTATACAACCAATTAAATCAAAACCAACCAAATAAGATTATTAGTAAACACTTACTTTACAAACCTGAAAATTATTGCATTGCTTACACTTACCTAACTAACCATGAATCATAGTTTATAGATACTTTTTCTAAGGTTCGACATTCGACTCGACCCCATCATTTCATTTTGTTATGCTATGCTGTGCTGTTGTTCCTGCCGTCCAGTTAACTAACAATAAATGAACAACCTACTAATGCCTACTAATGAGGGTGAACAGAGGAAACCAGCACCATTCAAATCAATAAGAACAATATTTATTAGTGCAAAGTGCAAAATGTTTGTTTTCAATTATATATTATGCCTAAATGCCAACCTACGTACTGACATTGTCTGTCTAGTATGTCTGTCGAAGGCTACATACTACACAGATTAATAAGAAACTACAAGAATCCACACCAACACCATCATCGTACTAAACAATCATTGTTATAATATCGTTTATCGAATGTACAATATATAGTTTAAGTGTCTATGTGTTTATATAGTCCAATATAAGATATATTATAGTACATAATACGCAGATCTTCGATTGGATTGGATCATTATTTATAATAGTAAAAAACGTGTTCTCATTTTTTCCCAAAATCAAATACTATGCAATGCATACACATACATTATAATGTACAGGCTTGCACGATAATGCCTACTTACTTCGATCTTACATGCTGCTTACCAACTTCTTAGTAAGACACTCATATCAAATCAAGTGGACTTGATTTTGATTTTAGCTCGACTTAACTTTAAGTTTTAGATCTCATATTTATGTAGAGGCAACCAGGTTTGATTGCATTTTCTGATGCTGTTGTCTTGTCATGTCATAGACGATTTTCCGTGCTGTGCTGAAAACTATTTACTGTATCTACTACTATCTGGCTATGACAAGGCACATTGATCGTCTGTGAGCCAAGTCAGGATTACATTGAAGTGGAGTACGTATGGGATATATAATCAAACAAAAAGTGATGCGATAGAACAAGAAGGCATTTAAATAGTTCGTTTCGTAGTTTAATCTTTAAACTAACAATATGTACTAGTATACTGAAAATACTATTACATAGTATAGTTAAGGGGCTCCGATGCAATATTTTGATCGCAGCTAGCGACTTACATTTCCGGTCAGTTCAGATTACAAAATCTCTTCAATACTGCCTCTCGCTTTAGCTATTAGCATGGTATTAGTTAGTATACTAACAATGTATAGTGCACACTGTGTACTCCTTATATTTTCTCAGAGATAATACTATGATGCGTTACAACTTCTTATTGAACGATAGAATTTAGAATGTAGAAAGAAAATTTACAATGCAATGCAGGCAAAGGCAGGCCAGGCCAAACCAGACAACTACTCATTCAGCAGTGTAACATACATAATGCCGATCTGATGGCGCCTTTGCAAATTCTTTTTGCAAAGCCCACCACGCAAGTATTCTGCATGATCATTATATCACAGTACTATCTCGAATGTGTCTTTGTCTTCTATATAGCTAGATTCTCATTTTGTAGGAGACAAGTGGACATTGGACATGTCCTAATAAAAAATTAGAAAAATATAAATATTTATTGTATCATGTGAAGAATGAAGTGTGAAAGGCTATTACGAATGCACAAACATTCAGGTTGTCTTTTTTAAATCTTGTGTGTCTTTTTGCCTGTGGTTATTCCGCTATCATTAATATTTTAATTGAAATTGTCTGTAGGTATTTGTGCATGCTTATAGTATTATAGTATTTAAGGATCGCAGAGCACAACACAACAATAATATGCAATTGCCCTCTCTAAAGCGTGTAAAAACGTAATATTTAGTAGATTAATATGTAATAATAAAGTATGTTTAATTTAAAGCCAAGAAAATAACAACAGTAAGTTGCGTTTACATTTCCATGCATGTATTTCAGTGCTATCTTGCTGTTGGGCCTTGTCGAGTCAATCTAATTGTAAGAAAGTACGGCATGACATGCCATGATAGTGATAGAAATGCCTACATGATTTGAATTTAACTGAACAGTGAACAGAGAGTCAGGAAGGGAACCAAACTTAACTGGCCTACCTTTTCTTGGCTTTAGCTTTATAGCTTCGTTAAAGCCAAGCCACTGTATAGTATATCGCAATAACTTCAGGAATGTAGTTAGCAATCTTTCTGCACTACTTCCACTGAAATGCATTCATTAACAGGACAGGAGCTGAGCAGCGTGTACAATGTATACATAAAAGTTTACGCTTACGTTAGATAGATAGACAGAAGAGAAAATAACACACAATGCAGTTTAAGTACTCTTTTTATGCGTACAATGTATTAAGTAGTATTATTACAGATATATGTGAATTGAATGCGAGTCTTCTGTAGACGAGAGCAAGCAAAGAAAAATCAAAGCAAAAGCAACCGTTCTGCGTAGCGTTGTGTTCCCTTCTTTTCGGTCTTCAATAAAAAATGTTGGGGATGCCTACTTAATGATTAACAATGCCTTTTTAAGAGTGGAAGAATGAAGTGAAATGAAATGACCAAGCAAGCCAAGAGTTAACCATAACCATAACTAAACCAAAGTAAACTTACCTTGTCTTTGCCTTACCATATCTGCATTCCCAGTTTCAAACTGCAAACCTCTATTGTTTGCTTTTCATTGCATTAAATTACAAATTCATTACTTCTCCCCGAGTAAATACATCTACACTGCATACAGTACAAGGTAAAGATAGTTATTTATTGTTGCTGAGTGTATTACTAATGTTAAGCCAAACCAAGAGCTAAGTAGTTTAGCACAATCAAATATCTATGTATGTATTAAGGTAGAATAAGAAAACCTGAATATCTTGCAGATATAGTCATCATGTCACATTAGCTACGCAACGTAAATATAAGGCAACCACATTTTACTCACTTAAGTCAACTCAAGACAAATCAAATCAAGAATTCTGCAGTTTGCCATTTACTATTTACTATTTACCATTTACTTGTATTATACCAGACCAGACCAGGCCACTACTTTATTTTATATGTGCCATTTCCATTGCAGGAATAAGAACTTGCCATTCTGAGCCTGACTGTACATCTGCAAACAAACATGAAATGACTGTACTAACATTTTATTAAAGTATTTAGTGAAATTTTTCTTTTAAATAAATCTTTCTAATTTCATGTGCCAGATTTCTTGAGTTTATGGTATACAGCAGATTTCCCTTGTGGGACTTGAGTCAAGTTGACATGACATGATGGTATAGCATGGCAAGCATACTTATTCACTCATAAGAGATAGAGTTGTCTGTCTGTTTATTAGTATATGAGAGATTGACACGCAATATTATAATGACAACTCACTATTGTACATTAACTGGCTGAACGCAGTGAATGTGACAGAATATTGCATACTTATTATTTCAAATAGAATTTCAATTCATTTCGCATGCACATATCGCTTGGCAAAGAGACCCATTAATTATAGCATTAGTTAACTACACTAAACTTCCTAACGATAAAAGTTAAATGCCAAGTTAAACAATGAACAATACAATATGCTAGGGTGACCTGTAACATTTGATTGTTTAATTTCTTACATATCCATCTTGTGTTTAGACATCTTGCCTAACCTGTGCAGGCAAAAACTGATAATATAACATAGAACCTATTACAATAAACCTCTAGTAAATGTATACATACAGAATTGGCATGATTTCCGCGTAGGTACTGATGTATATGTAAATACATTCGAAAAGAATTGAGAGTCGAGGTAAAATAAGCGAAGCGTAACGTCAACATTGACTATCAACCAACACAGGATTCAGTACATGGACAGGGATACAAAACATCTTATAATATTAGTAGTAATGACTTGGCTTGTTATTGTTACTTATATTTAATTCAATACAATTAATTGTATATTTGTTGTGTATTATTTAGTTATAGGACGAGAAGGACATGACAAGAAGAGACGAAACCAGATGCAAGTTTTATGAAGGATGATGATGCTACAAGAAAGTCAGAGGAGCTGCATACTTGAAATCAAGTCTTTACGAGGACAACACTTTATCAGATCAGTATGTAGGTGCATAAGGATAAGGATGAGAAAATTGCATATAGGAGGACGTGCGACCAGGAGGACAAAACAGGACAAGTTAGAGTCAGGCCAGGGCAGAAGAGACGACATGACAGGGCAACCCAAGTCATCTTCCTATCCATTAGTATTGTATAGACAGACAGAAGGTAGCAAAATAATTGCACATTTATATAGAGTTGAAATCTTGAAAACTTCTAACGATCATATGCAGAAGAAGAATTAAAGGGGGTTCGTCAGTTCGTCTCAACGCATCTTATGAGGGGTATCTACAGTATGTAGTATCTGCTACGTTTTTATATTGGATACTATTATACTGCCCACATAAAATACAATGAGACAGAATAAATGAATCTCCATCACACTGTGTTCTCTTCTGCTCATCTCACGTTTACTAGCTTACACTTGATAACTTCCAAGCAAAAAACTGCTAAATGTTTGTCTTCTCTCCTCTAACTCAATATCTTCCTATAAGCTATGATACAATATAACTGAAAATATCATATGCATATATATAAGTATAAGTTTCAGCAATGTTCAGCATTGCATTAGGCATTAGGTGTAATAATGTAATATTACTCCAAGAGTTTTTTGATTCAAATTCAACTCAACTTGTAAGCAGGCTGAAGAGTTGAACACCTTGGCAGCTAGTGGTAGGTAAATAAATCTCCCTAATGCTTCAGGGCAACAAAGTGAAAGGTACTCTTATATACTTTTGCACGAACTCACACAACACAAGCCAAGAGATACCTTTATGGAAAGGTACAGCACATACAGACATACTCTGACTTGACTCAGCATCTCTATAAGTAAACCATGATGTACATGTACGAGCATTATTACGTATTACGTTTAACTATATACACTATATGTGCATAAGTTATACTATGTAATGTACATGAGATACTATAGCATATCATAAACTATCTTACAATTCTTTCATACAACAAACCTCGAATATAATAAGATGTGCGTCTTATACTCAATTTCTTTAATGTAAATCTAGCGCCCTGTAATCATTTCGACCTTAAGGTCTCTACTGACCCCTTTTAGGTCATCAGAATTGCTTTCAAGCTCAATAGGTAGCTAAACCTTTAGGTTTTAAGTACCCACCTATAAATAAGTACTCATTCCATCTATATCTGCCTTTATATATGGGTTTTAAAAATTAGCTTACGCAACAGAAGGTATCCGCACTACATCTGTGTTACATCGCCTTTCCATTGTTACACAAAGTCGTACTATATAAAAATGTTCGTGTTTAGACTTTAGATACTATGCACACATAAAAGCAGACTGTAGGTTGTGCTGCTGCAGGTATCCATGTATGTATCAACATAGGTTAGGTGCCTACATACAGGTAGCTATAGTTAGTTGGTAGGTACGAGTAGGTACTATGTTGATTACAAGGCAGGTAAAAAACTAGAGGTAAATGCCAATACCATCCCAGCCAGCCCCAGACTGCTCTAACTCTATCACCCTAACTTAACTAGTGGAGTTCCATATAGAAACAAAATTATCCCATACAACTATCTGTACACACGTTTACTTTACTAGGATTTTGTTTCGTTATAATATTATAATACGCTTGTATTGTAATCTCTACTGTAGGTACATTCATATTATAAAATTCACTACAATATTTTGCTTACTAACTCTAACCGCCAGTAGTGCAGCGTAATACGTTGTAAGTGGGTACCATTCTGTATTCTCTGTATGTGTGATGATGTATATGCAAGTATCTTGTCGTATTTCCAGTTTAAGTGCATTAGCTGATTCTGATATTATAATATTGCGTTCAACGTATTAGGATTAACACCAACAATACACTGCTGTTCTTAACATTCAAAAGAATAATGTAATCTAACAGTAGAGATACTATTTAATACTTACTATGCATATCATATCTACAGGCAGGCGTGTACTACATATTCTTATACTTGGATATTATTATAATAAATATTAAGGGATGGAGGTATGTAATAGTAGTATGTAGGAAGTTTTTTTATATTCTATTAGTAAATTATAATGAGAGAGCGAGTAGTACATAGAGTAGTAAAGTTTGAGAGAACTGCAATGCAATGGAAGAGTAACAACACCCTTCCACAACAGATAGTGATACTCTGCAATACACTCTCTAGCTACGAACTACAAACAACCTTTAGAATTTAGAATTTACAATTTACCTGACCAGTATCTCTATCTGCTCTGTAGTAAAGAGTAGTCCCCATACAAACAGATACAATACAATACATACCTACACAAGATAGCCACAGACAGTCCGTCAGACCAGAGACCAAACCAAACAAGAACCAGACCAAGCTAAAGCCACAAGAGGAACACATACATACATACAATATAATAGAAACAGAAAAGCCAAAGCTAAGCAAAAGAGTCAGTTAGAGTTAGAGTTAACTAAAGCAAGTTAGTCAACGTAAAAGTATTATAGATAGAGGAGCGTATGTACAATGTGCAGATATATACATAAAAGTATATAGAGTTCGCATATGGAATGGAGTTGTCGTTGTCGTTCGCATTGTGTTTTCGTCCTCGCAATTTAGTTAGTTCGTCATTAGTTATTTCACGTTTAGATTTAGGCTAAGCAACACTGGATGAGCAACACTCAGCAACAATACAAAATACTGTACTACAGAACTACAGATACAATACAAACACACCAAAACAAAACCAGATAACTAGGCTTGGTCATCCAAACACATAATCCTCCATCCATCTATCCGATCTTGCCTTGCGAAGATCACTTCACTTCTCAAAGTCATGGACGTGGAATCGGTGAATCAACAGGTACTCATAATATATACAATTCTAAATTACAAACCAACTGCCATCCTTTTCCCTTACTTAACTTTACGTAGGTACTACCGATCTAATCATCTGCTTTGCCCTGTTCTTCTGATCTGCTCTACATTATATTTATTACTATTACTATCAACTAAAGTATACTCCCTGCCTGGTTTGGTTTGCTCATCTTGACTTGCCTTGACTACCAAATGAATTGGGTTGGGATTGGATTAGTTTCCTTTCGATGAAATACTATTGTAATACTTGTATTTATCCCTTAGAGCAATATCCAGAGCAATTTCGCATTTATCTTTTACCATTGACCATCTACTATTACTTTTATAATATGGATGTTATGCATTAAGCAACAGCATCATGTATACATGCTGAATGCAATACAGTTTAGTTCAATATAAATAATATTTGTGTAGTAATATAGTATGCACATGAATCCCCAAGTTTGCTTAACATTTATTAACTAGCTAGAAGGCAATTACTTACTTTGCTTTAGTTTAGTTTGACTTTGGATTATTGTAGGATTGTACGATTACCTAACTACTATGTAATCACCAAGCCTCCAAAGAAAAGATACATACTATAGGCAAACCCCTTTCTTTCCATTTTTGCTAATAATATTTAGGTGCATAAAGTTACTTATTAGTATTACTACATACCTCCTCTGTCTCGTCCTGCCTACATTACTACCTATTACATATTACTACATATAGTAATGGTAATCAGAATTTGCATTTATGATTATTACTTCACCTTGTTATACATATGCACATCTTTTACTCTTTAACAATCGCTTTCTTTACTCCAATGCATTTATCTGCATTTAATATTCAGCCAACCTTTCACAGTTGAACTTAACTCGAGTAAAATTAAGCAAAACCCGTATTTATTTCAACATGCTGTTTACCATCTAACCATTTACACTTTACGATAAGCCATCTTACTATCAGCTAGGAGTTCAATAGGATAGCAGAGTCAAAGTCAGATCAAGTGGCAATTACCAACTTATTGTTGTTATTCTTTTCCTGGCCATTACATTTAACTTCTATTAATTTTTGATCCAGAGGACTGTGTTCTCTTAAATCTGCAACGTACATTAGTTTACCACACGCAAACTATTTAGCATTTATCCACTACATATTATTACTATACTAATTCAATGCATTCCAACTTTTGTATTTTATTTATGGATGTTCTTCTAAGAAAAAACTGCAATTTAAATTATGTTCTAAAGATGCAATAATACTTAGCTGAATCCTGTATATTCACTTTTGTTTTTAATGCAGAATTGCAATTCGCAAATAGCAATTAATTCATTAGCATAAACATTCGCGTTTCCACAAACCAATCTTGAGAAAATTTTAATTACTTGAAGTTTTGACTTGTATAAAAATTTAATGCTAGCTAATGTCATGTATGTACTTAAGAAATAATATCTAAATGTTAATTAATTAATCAAAGTCGGGGCCTAAGGGAAATATATGTAGTAAATACCTAGACTTAATGATTGCTTTGGAGTTATTTCGGTTAAGAATCAAATTAGGGAGCTAATTATTATCTTACGAACACGCAAAGTAAATCTTCAAGGTTCTTCTACATAAATCTACAGTGCATTAATACCTGCTAAGTACCTATCTAAATACGTCTATAATCCCGACTAGTTCTCTTTCTCGTATTGTGACTGCGACACGGCAACAGCAAAGCAACCTTAATGAATTCTAGTTTAAAATGCATAATTTATTAATTGAGAATCATCTGACTATTAATAAGGTTCGACCTCCACTGCACACATCCTGCCTGATTGGAGATGAAGAAGCGGTGCTCAGTTTACTAGCAACAGCAAGTGGGAAAGCGGATATTAATGAAACAGACTTTGTAAGTACATACATTTACTAATAACAATACAAAGGAACAATTTATTCTTACACTAGTATTAATTTCCATATTTTATGTAACTACCTAATTGTATTTAGTTAGAATGAGGTAGGTAAAGCTATTTGTACAAAGTTGTAATTACTAATTGTTCATGGGGAGAAGAGGTAATCGAACCGTCAAAGATTTTACGAGGTACAATTATATACTACACTATATAACTACGGGTAGGCAAATAATTGCAAGTTAATAATGTTAACTACACAAATCAGACAACAGTAGTCTTCTAGGGCAAGATAGGCATTATGATTTTATCATTATCAGTACCTATTTACAATAGAGCTCAATTATTTACTACCTAGTCTCGTTAAATATGCTATTGTATATAATTATTCAAAATTGCACACTGTATATACATAAGTTTCTACTATATGTATGCGCATAATGCATAACAAATACATACCACGGTGATTTCCTTCATTCAATTAACCAAGTATTTAATTAGCTATAAATGCAACAGTAAATGTCATTAGCGGATTATGAATAGATACAGTAGTAATAATAATAAGCTACCTATGCTAAGCTAAGCTAATGGTTGCAGCTGTTACGTTAATCGTCGCAAGTTAAAGTTAAGTTAAAAGTTTACACACTGCATTCCGTGAAAATAGTGATGAATGTTTACATATGTGTGTTTTCTGTTCTCGCGTCAGTTTTTCTATCACATTAATCCTCAAAGTGTGTACAGGTGAAAAATCTTATTTTTCAAGTCTAAAGTGCTATGACTGTTTAATGTGGTTACGAAAGTAAATCATACCGTGCGAAACGTTCGTTGCACTACTTCCTGTGTTCTCCGTACGTGGTGCTATGCGATTCTATGGTCCTTATGTATGTATTATAAAAATATCATACATTATTATTTGTAGCTACACTGATTGCTCTAAGTATGTACATATGTATGAATATTATGTGCATAAATACTTAATGATGAGGATGGAAATGAAAAGATAATGTATGCTACTTCTACACAATTGCTACTTTTACATATATAATAATTTTAATAATATATCTACACACTACACATACATATACACACATGTAGGTACTTAAGTGCATCGTGGAAAATTATGTTCGTTATACATAAGCAAGAGTGGATTAAGCTGAAGTTTTGAATCTCTACTCGTCTAGTGCCTTACTGTTTTGTTTTTTAATGTACAGTGCTCTTGTTATATTTATAATTGAATTGTTCCGTTCTGCTCACCAACCAACAACAATAAGGATGATAACATTAATGTTGGTGTTGTGATGGCTGTGAATTTGAATGAAGCAATGTCTAACGATAATAATACATATAATACACCTATTTATTTCACTAATGAAACTAATTCCTCTCCACTGCCATCAACTAGTATGTATCAGCTATAAGTACAAGTTATTATATATTTATCTGCAAAATCAACCCCTGTAACATATCGTCGAAAAAGCGTGTTCTATGTGATTGTGATTGCAATTGTGACTACCTAGCCCTAACTACACAGGCGTTTCACCTAAATGATAAATGGAATGTTTACAATTTTTACAATGGAATGGGGTTGGATTAAATCGCACATTACCAAACATAATTCTACTGTGTTGCATGGATTGCAGTAACGCTAAAGCTAACTTAACTTGACTCTCAATTCAATCACGATTCCATCACCATCATAATAATAGCAATTGTGAACTAAAAGCAAAGCAACTGAACTGGACTGAGCTGAGTTTTTATCAAACAATGGATAATGGGTTCCAATCCAATGGGGAAATGCAAAAAATGTATTTTACCATTATGCTGAGTGATTGCACCGCATCCATCTAGTGATTTTCAAGCAGATTGTGATACTATAATAAATGTGATGTGATCTGATTGTGCACGCGATTAGGACTCTCTATTGCGTCCAAGTGAATTTAAATAGAATATTTATGCAGCAGTAGTCTCAATTTGCATAGCTATTTATTATACACAATGTAGTTCATGCCTTTTCTTGTGGAGTAATTTATTTGCTCTGCAATTTGCCATGACATGACCTGGCCCGAGTCCCTGTGTAGACTGAGATTCAAGATAGTTATATCATATACTGACAGAAATGACAATTATTTGTGATACAGTACTATTACATGTTATTTGAAAAGTAACCTCATATACTTAATGTACATAGAGTAGAATTAAGTAGATACTGATCTTTTTATAACTTACGCTTATATAGTCCACATAAGAAATGATTTATTGGCGCTATAAACTTCGGTCGGATGTAGGTAGTATTACATAAGGGATTTTTTGTTTATTGTTCTCAAGTTTTGAAATCAATTTTCTGAAATCTAAACTAAACTAAGATCTTTATGATAGATTGGCGGATAGTAAAGTGTGTCTAGATTGGACTAAGATTAGCATAACACGTGATACATGAATTGATAATGATTTTTAGAATAAGAGTGCATGTTAGTAGTGCACAATGTATTGTGTGCAGGAATGTGTCTGCTACAAGTGTACCTAGGTTAACTGAGTTCAAATAATGATTTCTTTTGAGTTTGAATAGAGTAGTTTAGTGATTTGTTTGGAAACATGAAACGAAATGCTATAGTTAATTTAATTACATGTTTATTTTTGTTTGTTTCAATGAAAACAGTCTGGCTGTAGTTGTTTGCAATTGGCAAGTGCTGCAGGGCACTTGAATATCGTCAAAATTTTGCTGGAAAATGGAGCCAAACCAGAAAAACAGGATTCTTCGGTAAGTTACCATTTATTTAGAATAAGTAAGTATGAAAGTACACGCTACACTACTGATACTAACCAACTAAGAGTGAATTGAGCATTTAACTATTTAGGGAGGAAACATGTGAATGTGAGAATTATAATGTGTTCTGTTCCTCTCCTTTTCTAAAGACGCTTCCTTACATACTAACTAACTTTGGCTTAATAACTTGCTTTTGCCAATAAACATCAACATCGTGTAATTGTAGAATGCAAACTAAACCTACTACTACTAATAAGTAAGAGTATATGAGCATCAGTCAAGACTCAAGACAACTCATGTGAATGCCTTATAGCTTACGATAAAGATAACATGCAAACTTACATATTATATGTACTAAACTACAAAAGTTGTAAAGATAATGATAACACATGGGAAATAAATATTATCAGATATCGAAAGTAATGTTGTGCTCAAATCCTTGTTAAGGTTGGGCTGAACAAGCACAGAACATTTCGGCTATCAAACACATAAAGTCTTGGTGGTAACTTATTTAGCAATAGATAATAAACCGAAATGCTAAATAAGTAATAATAATTCACAAACTCATCCCATGAACAAAACAAATCTAATGCAGACCAGAACCAGACAGAATAAATAATGGAAACACCTTCGGTGGATTGCATGGTGAATTGCAGATTGTAGGCTTGGCTAGCATTTTCTTTGTACACACTTTCTTAGAAATTCTCCGCAATTGTGTTGGTCATCTGCATCTGCTCTGGTCCATGCTCGGACTATCTAAGTGAATAAGTAGCTTGACCAATCTACACATAGATAAGACAATCCAGCGAAACCATAGCAAGTTAGACAGACCAGCCCTGTAGGTAATCTAATGAAATGTAATTTCTCAAAGTCATTTATTACAAGAGCTTTCAAATCCTTTTCATGCACTAATGGCAAGTATATCAAAGCTGTATAATAGTTTATAGTACTATTGTACTCTTATGCAAATATGTTTCAGTCCGTCTTTCATGTTTAGGAAATTACGCTTGAAAGTTATATTATGAGAATTTAGATTTTTATGTTTAGTTACCTTTTTGCAAGTAGACCTGACTTACAATTAATGTTTTCAAACTATGCGACATGTATGTACACACACAACACAGGGGAACTTTCCATAAAAGAATTTAAAATGCTATCTAACAAAAATAACAATTACCTTTTATAACATAAGATCTAACTACTTATTGTATTTACATACTTAATGGAAACCATATACTAGAACCATTTGTTATGTAGCCATCCGTTAACACATTTGCATTGTTTCCCTGAGTTTTCGTTTGTTTGCATTTGTTCAAAATGTTTTTCTTAACGATTGTAGCCTTTAATGCGTAAATACTACAAAAGCATGTTTTTAAGTAGTTACTTTTGGCATTGGAACCGACATTAGCAATTATTCAACAAGAAACAGAGTCGGCAAATAACAATAATAATAATTTTAAGTGGTCTGGTCTGGCCTGTGCTCAGGTATCAGTATCATTCATTATATTATGCTGTTGTATTTGTATGTAAAGTAAACTGGATACTGTGGCTGTAAATGTTATTATACACATGTATAATATATGTGATGTAAGTAGGTACGATTATTTATTTGCAAATATCGAATCCCTGTTTTTGTTGTTATCTAATCTCTTAGGCCGTGATGTGAGTGAGAGTGGAAGCAAGCATAAGAATAAGAAGACAGTGAATAAATGTTTTACTTTAGATTGAGGTGTGAGATAAAATAATGCGTCTTCGACAAACCTTCACTTCATTTCGGGATGCAGGATCACATTGCATTACATTAAGTACCTACTGCTTGCAATAAATATAATGAACAGTCACATATGACTAAATTGTCCATCGTAAGGATAAGGAAAGGAATTTTTCATGCAACCAAGCCAGGCGTTACGTTTCGTAATTTATTGCTACAAATTGACAAGAGACCATACTATTAAAAAGCCGCAGAGAGTACTTTTACTTACTAAGAAAGTTAATCAGGAAAAAAATATAATGCAGATCAGCAGAATCCAGAATATACAGATATATGCAATAATCTTTTGTAAAAATGTGTGTATCTGAGTCTGAGCATAAAAATGAGAATTAAAGATTCAAAGTGCTTAGGTACTCTTAGCAATGCAATGTAGGTATGTCCTAAGTAATAAGGTATACCTACTAAATAGTTGAGAAGATTTAGTAATTTATTGTACTTTTATTATCCAGTGAACTGAAAGACAATGCAATGCTCTTATTACTATGTATTAGCTTTCCATGCACATAGTAGGTATGTGTATAGCATGTTAGGTTACGTAATGATAATGAAGAGATGCCTAAGCGACATAATACTACAAGAAAAACTAACAAGAATAATGGTTTAAGTGCAATAAATCCAAGTCGAGTCCATTTCATGTTGTTCCTCTCTGTTTTGCATTTTACATGTCCGTCGACTTGGACTATCTGTCCTGTCCTATGTGCCTTGTGTTGTCACTAGTGAATTTCATTTGGATAGATATCCCAGCAGATAGCTTATCAGTAACAGATATCTTAGCAAGGAATCAAGTCAAGTCCGAGAAAGCTTTCTTAGACTTGTCTTGTTTAAAACATATTAAACAGAGCTAGCTGGCTAGACTTGTTTCAAATTCCCATTATACACAAGTACGTTCTTAATAACAGTGTACAGAGAGGTACTCCAATAGTAAATATATATAGTTCTTAGGAAAGGAGATGTACATACGTACACTGGGTACTATTATAATAACTTAAATAAGTAACGTGTTGCACTTTTAAGTAGTGTTGTTGACTAAACCGCAAAAAACTTCTATAGATATTCTAAAGATATTAGTTACAAGTTGCAAAGTAGAAAAGCTTTCAGCTATGGATTCCATTTGTTGTTGCTGTTGCTTACTTAGGTGTCTGTCTCTCGTCACAAGAAAATGCAGAAAGTAATTTCTTTGGTTATGTCAGAAGTGAGGACACCCTTGGAAATTGAACCCATAGATTAAACTCCTCTTGTCAGGTCAGGTCGTCTTTTGACGTGAACTAATTGCTTTTGTTTACAAATTCTTAATGGGAGTTTTCTGCATTTCCCTCATTTGTATGTGTATGGAGTACAGGGCTAGACTGAGACCGACAATTATTATTCCTTTACGATTTAGCTGTATAAGCATGCTTTTAAGATTTTCTTTAGCACATATTTACTGATACACTACTTGATACTCCCCTTTCTATGTTTGTATGTACTTTACGACTTGTCTTTTGTTGATTCGATGGATGGACCGTGAAATTTAAAATCATTACCTTTGGTGACAGACATCAACGAAATTCCTTTCGTCTTCGTCGGCATTTTCATCTTTATTGATGCTATTAGTTCTATTTACTTTCAACAAGATACCGTCAATGATACGTTTACTAATACTAATAGCGTGTGTCTAAAGAAGCAAAAAGGATTTACTTAACATTAACTTACTCTGACTCTGACAAATTGAACCAACTATTTTGAGTATTATTTAGTTGCTCATCTCGTCATTATCCCAATCTTTAATGCGTCTTAAACTATGTAATCTAATGTACACAACAAGGCATAAAAATTCAAAGAATTTCAATCCCCCCTTCTTACGACAGTAATCCTGTCCTGTCTATCTCCTTCTTATTAAGTATGTTGTATAATAAAGGAGAAAAGCGTGAATGGAATTTTAAACGAAGTGTTAAAATGGGCAATAATTTTGCAATAAAATGTCTCTGTCTATTTGCATTACAGCACGCCAACACATGTCTTCATGAAGCCTCCTGGAGAGGCTACTCGCGCCTCGTCAAAACTCTCAGTAATAAGGACACGATTAATCGACAGAACAATGGAGGGTTCACGCCTCTTCATCTCAGTTGTAAGTATATTATTTCTGATATACTAAACTAATCACAATAAGCCTGAGTACTAAAATAAAAGCTGACATAATTTAAGAGGCAAATCTCTAGATCGGATCTCTTCTTTAGCATACTATAGTATTTGGTTAACTCATTTCTATTTTTGATTCTCAGGTCAAGCAGGTCACAATCAGTCGACGAGAGAACTCTTACTTGCAGGTGCTGATCCTAACTTAGTCAATACATATGGAGACACAGCTTTACATACTGCAGTCCGATATGGCCATGCGGGAGTCGCCAGAATACTTCTGAGCGCCAGGGCGGCTGGCGATGTTCAAAATAAGGTAACCCTACTAATTCTACCAAACCACAGGATAATTACTAATTTTTAATTCTGCATAGTGGTTCTATTGTAGTTCTAGACTCTAGACTAGTCAAGTTAGAATGATGTCATTTCACATTTAATGCATTTACATATTATAACTTTTAGTACATGTACAATTAGTTGTAGTTTGCTTAAAGGAGAGAATATTTCAAACATTTCAAAAGAATACTATAACAATGCTAACAATTTGTCAAGGCCCATTCTTCAAGTCTACATTCAACTTCAATTCCAGCTCAGGCCAGACTATTGCATTGCATGTCCAGTCCACTTTAAATGCAGATGACGAAAGTGTGACATTATTATGCTAATAAATAAAAGCCACAAAAGAATAAGAGTTCCTTAAAGCACCCCTAAGGCCTAAGTATGAACGAAGTATTAAAATAACGATCTTGTTTTGATAGAACAACAATTTAGATAGAATGGGAAAGGCAAGACAAGCCTCTTCAATTTTGTCCTTGAGGGGAATGAATTAATTTAGGTCTTGTGGCATAAATTTTTAAGTAAACATGACATTTATAGTTTCTTTGTCTAATTTCCATATTATTACAAAGATAACAAAACAGAGGAACACTCACTTTCGTTTTCATTACTCTTCTGGCTGTTTCAAGTTTCAAGTCTGTCTTAAGATGTAAGACGTAAGGTTGGGACTTTAGTTTAAAGTATAAAGTTTAAAAACTAGACTAGAAGAATAATTGTCAGTCCAAACCAAAGCAGGATCAACTTTCACTACATAATATGTAAGGTACATACATTTACATAATATATTAGAGATTGGAGTGTTCTTTACGTATGGTACATACACCATTGTTACCTGACTTGGTATTGCGTTACGAATAACAATGCAATTGAAAGAACAAACGCAGATAATTTTTTTTTACAATACTACACCTACTCTCTAAGGATAAGTACACATACATATTCTTACGTTGACATCACCATTTAAACTAACAAGGCTATAGAAATGTCTTGCTAGTTGTAATAGTACTATTTACTGAGGGTGTCTATCTAAGTGTCTCGAGTTGTGTCATTTGGCTTATTGTTTATGCGTAAATACATAGAATAGACATTTCTACAAAATAAGATATACGCTGTAGCCAAATTAAGGATGTTGTTTAAAAGATGGTTATACGAGTTAGGTTAGGACTAGACTCATGATGCATATATATATATAATTAGTTTTCATACATAGGTACAATCGTTATACTAGAGAGATTGTATGAAAAACGAGATTACGAAACCATTAAAAGAATGTCTCATGCATGGGCGTTGAAAGTATTGAACCACTAATGTGCAGTGTAGATGGATAGTAGGTTTTGAGGTGGAATTGAATGATAGAATGATACTTTTGAGCCCTTGTATAGTTTAGTTGAATGTTGAAGTGAGGAAATAAAAGTTTATGACTAAAGTAATAAATGTTGTAGGTTGTACATGAAATGACATTTTTGGTTGTGAATTTCAGAATGGGGACACAAGTCTTCACATATCAGGTAATAAATGATTTGATAATGTTATATTTATTTTGCTTATACTTATGTGGGTATTAATTTCTTATGCATGTCGAAGGATTGGAATTTGGAAATGAATACAAATACTATACAATGTTTCTCACACTAACAAAGAGCCAATTGTAAATTGATAATTTTTTTAATGCTTTAGCTGCGATGGGGAGGAAAAAACTTACAAAAATTCTCCTATCAGCCGCCTGTCGACAAAATATAAAAAATCATCAAAGAGAGACAGCACTTGACATAAGTATTCGTAAAGCTTTCGACGAAGTGACCCAATGCCTTCAGAATCCGCCAAAGATTCTGACTCCAATGCAGCGAGATGAAATGAGAGCCTCAAAATCCAAGTACAAACCAGGAGAAGGAGGTCCTCCGAATCCTAATGGCGAAAGTAAACATAAAAGTAAATCGAGAAACTCCAAAGACAAAAGTAAAGATGGGGAACTTGAGAAACGTTCAAATTCCAAAGATGGGAACGGAAGTGGTGCGAGTGGGCGGAAGACCAGAGGTTCTGGCACTACCTCCAAGCAATCCAGCTCCAAATCGAAGGATAGTCCAAGTAATTCTAGATCTAGCAACAATAATGAGACTACGCCAAATTGGTCACCCTATGGTTGTCACTATCATCCAAATCCAAGTGCTTTCCCTCCCCCAAATATTGACTCATTACCCAAAGAACCCCTTACAAGCGGTGAGCTCTACTACTTAGATCTGGCTGGTAATATTCACAAGGTAATTGTTAAAATCATAACAACATGATTTCATGTTAAATTTATTACTGTATACATATTTAAAAAGATTTAATAATGCTATTTCGTTTTGCATTTCATTTTTAGGGTCCAATGGGGATCTCAGAAGGTTGCTACTGTACACCAATATTAACCCCCGCTATTAACTCCATAGAGTCGCCTGCTCAATGTGCCAAAAACTGCCAAGACCAATTAAAAACCCTAACTAACCAATTGTCAAAAATTCATTTAGATACGCAAGCCCAACTATCATCGCTCCATTCCATGCTAAATGAAAAACTTACGCTTAGGGACACTTATCCACAATTAAGTTACAATGAAACAAAATTAAAAGAATGGGTTAAGCAATACAGAAGATTTCGAAAAGGTAAAGTCGAATAACCTTTGTCATGAGCTATTTTATTTAACTGACAAATTAATTTGTAATTAATTATGTACGTATGCGAATTATATTGTAGCTAAAATATTGTTGTTCTAAATATTTCAGAACTTTCAAAAAATCCCAAAGCTCTCGTACAAGCAAATGAACTTCTCGAAAATGCGTCTGCTTTAATGTTAACTCGTCCAGCTTCACCTCCTGTAGTAGAAGGATCAGATAGTGATAGTGGACTTTAGTAATTAATTGTAGTTTTAGTAGTTCATAAATGTCTTCATAGTTCTATTGCTAAATATTGTATACTTATAATATGTAGATTACAATAATACTAATACGTAACACAAAGCACAATGAAACAGTGTAAAAAAGTTGTACTTTGTGTTGCTAGCAATATTTACTATGAAATCTGAAATTTTTATACTATTACTACAATTGAAATCCAGTTTAATTCCTTATTTCAACTAATTGCACATTAAATGACACGCCACGTACCTGTTGCATTACCTGATATGCTGATATGTTCACGAATTCATGACATGGAAAACATGTTAATGAAAACTCCAAGTGCCCAAATATTCATGTTTTAAATTTTTAATTAAATTGTAATGTTAGCTAAGTAACCTAATGTAAGCAGATGACAATATAATTTATATGTATTCATTTAATTTTACGCATAACAATACTATACGCAAAATATATCTAGTGTTTTTTATAAAACTACTTCATAAAATAAGTATTTAATTACGATATAATAGGTGCTCAGCACATATGTACTTAATTATAAGGTACAATACACATAATAACCATACGTTCTCGTATGTATTAGTTGTGAAACGAAAAAGTGATTTTTACAATACAATATAATGCTAAAAAACGAAGCAGACCAGAACCAGACAAAGACACAAGAACAAAATATAACTAACAGCTTCGGCAGTAATATAATTGAACAAAGATTAAATGCGAATAAAGAGAAAAAACGTTTGATTGAAGTTAGTGAAGAATGTAGAGATTGCGAATTTTCATTTCGACGGTTTTCAGAGAGTAGTAGTTGTCAGTCCAGCTGTACCAGATTATCCCTGTGCCAAATTCGTGCGTTCCGTTTGTACCTTCTTTAGCATAGAGCCCGTTTAGATTCGACTAGAATACATATGCACATGCAAACAAAAACAAGTAAATAGACTCAAGCAGAAAAAACAAGATTTGCAGAACATGAATATGCATTTAATAGACTGATAACTTGTAGACAGGTAAATATTTGTAAAAAGTGAAATCCTTTCCATACCTCATAGCAGTTCATGTACCACCAGGCTCCTAAAATGAAAGTATTATAGTGTACATATATAATTAAAACCAAATTCCTTTTATTGCAAACGAAGAAATTCAATTAAAGATTTTAGGTAGCACTTAACAAACCTCTCCAAGAATGTGCACAATTTCGTCTATGATCTATGTCGTTATCTCTATCCCATGTACTAAAAGCCATTCCATTGTGTCTGCTCATAGAGTCCCCTATTTAACAAAGAAATGTGTTGGAGAATTTAGTTAGCTTTTTAATGGTTAATAATATACAATCTCAAATTAATGATGATTTATACCAGCAGTTCCTTCGTAGCCTGAAATAATCAAGCGATAAAGATCAGACCAATCCGAAATTCGGAAACTCTTGTAGGTTGCATACTTTTTTTCCCCCTTCCAGTCGCTCAATTCTATTCTGAGCTCTTGTGTCCCGAGTTGACATAATGCAGCAACATTGGTGAGCCCTGTAATTTCATATAATTCCTTTGTACTTCAGTATACCACATCGATTTTGAACTCCATTTGATTTTAGTAGCACTAAGATATTCTATTCATCAGAAAGCTTTATAACTTTTTATTTTATAACTAAAGTTTTCCTACCTACTAACCTACTATACGCATACGAATATTTTTCCAAAATTCTTATCGAGATAAAAAATATAATTTGTAAGGGTCATCATAAAAACATGCACACTAAATAAACTTCATCCACATACATAAAATCAACTTAACAAACTTAATTATGTACTCCCTAAAACACTACTACTATAAATGTGGAGAATTAATACGCTTATGGTATATACCCAGCCAATAATCCTTGTCTATAGACCCAAATCCTTTTTCGTAATCACTCCAATCCCGAAAAAAGTCTTCCCTCTGCTCATAAGCTTTTGACAGATCAACACCACGTCTTTGTATAACTGTCCAGCCTCCACCGTCCGTTTCCAAATCGCAGTTTACCTAAAATGCGCAAATAACTTTCATTTTACACATTTTATACAGATTTATGTAACCCAACAGATTTAGATGCGCTAATGTGACATAAAATTAATAATGAACTAACTTCCACAGGTTTCTGTTCGTTCCTGCCTGGATAAATTGTATACACTCCACTTGAAGATCCGTTTCGAAATAACCTTATTTCAGAACAATCTTTGGGCCGAATTCTTTTCTAAAACAAATTATTCAATAACCTCTATAATCTATGTAATGATTCTCATGCGCAGATTAAAATGTCATAATGCATTTATTGTTCAATGGGACCAATTGTTACAAAATACGCAATGATTGTCTCAAATGGCAAAATGCAAGACACAGAATGCTTGACATTGCATATTTTCCCAGCAAAATAGTTTAAAAGTGTTTCTGCTCTTTGCAGAAAATTAAATTAAAGTTTACCTTTAAAGTTTCGTCATCCATAGTCCTTAAAATTAGAATTTGAGAGACATTCACTCTTGTAAGTTGAGCAGAAATATTGTTAATCTAAGAAAAACACTTTGTCAAATTAAAACAAGTAGATTTAAAGAAATATAAGATGAATTATAGCTAAATATATACAGATTTCCTACATTCATTATTACTATAACTATTTTATGTACATATGTGGAGCATATTTACTTGCTGTCTGTTCAAATTGATTTCTTGCTTGATTCCCGTAAGGATATCATCTCCGTAATCATCTGCCATTGCCAAATTGCTGATAGGACTGCTATGCAAGCTTTTTGTTTTAATAGTATTTGTATCTTTGGAATTATCATTGCGACAAACATTACAATTGTTCATCTGTATAAATGGACAATTAATAAAAAATTATTTAGCTTTATATTTATCAAGCTACCTGTGACCTGTGAAAATTCAGTATCTCCAATAACTAAATACCCTGCTATGAATTTATTCCATTTCACAACCAAAATAGAATAATGCATACAATTTTTACCATTGCAAGTAAACAGAAATATAGCATATTATAAGTAAAATCAGATATATCTAGGCATCAAGGATAATTAGTAATTAATTATTCACGATAATTCCAATTGTAAATATTATCACAGAACCTGTTCTTGTAAAAGATAGACTTCGTTTGTCAGTGTTGAAATGGCTGTGTTATCCTCCTTTTGCCAAGTTCCAACTACCGCAGAAATGTTCTGTACCTAAAATAGTGGTACAAAATGGAAATTCCATCAACTTGTGCACTTATATGTACCATGTAAAATATTATATGCATTTCAATTAAAAGTACATTACCTCATTAAGCGTGCTTTATGAGAAAATTATTATTGTTTGCTCTTTGTACCAAGCATGCAATATAAAATAATTACATGGGAGTACAAACTTAATCTCAAGGGAAGAAAAATAAGGATTAGAAAAGCAACTAAAAACTTAATGTAATATACATCAACCTGCCGTTTTATTGCCGATTTGAATCCACTAATTTGCCTTCGCATTTCCACTGTTGCAAGCTTTTGACTTTCCAAAGCTTCTGTAACTTTCGTTTCAACTCGCTCATTTTCCTCATGTAACTGGCTTACTAGTGCAGAGAAATGATTCAAAAGCGTATCCACAGTGTAATTCAACTCTTGATGCTTCATTTTTAAATATCCGATTTCCTTACAACTTGACTCAAGCCTGTCCTCAATCTGCACAATTAAGGAGGATAAAAATCATTAGAAATTGCATGCAACTTATGGCGCAAATCATCCAATAGTGACGACTGAATTTCAGTAAGAGAGTTAGCATACATATTGGAATACAACAAAACACAAAATAGCAATAAAAGTTAAGAAAGTTAATTTATTTTATTTTTGGTATTTACTCTTTTGAAATTTTTGTCAGTGCATGTTTTAGGGGGAAAATGTCAAACTATATTGAGTTTAGTATAGATATCTAAACTACTATATATGCTTTTTGTTTATGAGTATTGTAAATTATTTAATTGTGGGTCAATCCTATAAGCATTACCTCAGATTCCATATTCACAACAGTTTGGATTTCATTCGTATGCGTCTCATTAAACTTCAAAAACTGATTTTCCATGCTGCTGATCTGATACCAAATATAATTCAAATGTAGCATCAATAGCCATCACTCATTCCTAAGAGAATAATATGCTAGCTTAGATTATTAGTAAAGCAAACATTTAGTTTGATATTCTCCAAAGTAGAATTGAAGACTTCAATTGATCTCCGAGATTCTTCCACAATTTTGTTAACTGGTACATATTTCTCCTCATCTTCTTCTAAATTAACAAAATTCTTCAATTCCCTTTCTCGTTTCGGCATAGGTCTCTGCGTCGAATCTATGTTCATTGGCATAGTATTTTGATGAATATCTTGAACTTTTCCTGGGATAACTTGCTCTAGAAGAGTTACCTTTAGCATCAAAATTGAAAATCCATTTCTATAAAGAGTATTTCAATGATATATCGCTAACATTAAAGTATAAAACGCTAAAATCTGAAGAGAAACCTTATCTTCTAATGACGACAGCTTTCTCGTGAAACTCCCTTGATTCTTTTCATCCTCTTGGTCTTTTGCTTCCAGCTTTTGTGTTAACTCGGCAATCTAGTGGTTATACAAGTTCCTATTTGTAATAACCAAATTCTAATTAAAGTGTCTGATCCTAGCAACTACAGGGAAACTATTGCAAGCTGTAGCTATTAATCTTAAAATGTGTGTACTTCAATGTTCAAAATTATCAATATTAAGTATATTACAGTTTGTACAGAAAATAATTTTATGTAGTAGGATAGTAGAAACATTGTACTAACCTTCGCATGTAATTGGTCATGGCTTCGACGAAGAGTGTGCAAATAATCCAGTACATGGTTTATGTTAACATTTGCACTAGAATTAGCAATCAGATTATTTCAATTTATGGGATTTTTCATAAAAATTAATCTTTTTACAACGAAATACATAAAATGTCCTAATTTGTATTGCAGCATAGTGTAATATCTGTATCTATCAAGAAATGATTACTTAAGGGTATCAGTAGTTTCCCTTGTGTCTCCATTTCTTGTGTTTTGACTTTGACGTTGACTTCTCAACAAAGCAGATTCTCTTCTAAAATTTAAGCTTCCTTCATCCAAAGAGGCTATTGAGTCCAACACAAGAAAACACAGCACAGCACTAAAAATTAAACCACTAAAATTCTTCATCCTTTTTAAAAATTATTATATTTCAATTAACTCTACAAATTAAAGGCTCACACTCGCACTCAGTATTCTATATTTTTATTAAGAAAACCCAGAGAAGACCATGGTAAAGATAATGCGTAGGTATGTATGTATGCTGGCAGTTGGTTGGTATATATTTACTGCTAGTCCTAGTCTTTTTCATTGAAGGAGGCTTATATCGCAAAAATAGTATAACGGATATAAATAAATCCTCAGCTCGTTGTCATTTAATA